>JACEEZ010013268.1:0-5000 GCA_016584305.1 Chionoecetes opilio
AAGGGAGGCACAGCAAAATAAAATAATAATGATACCACCATCATCGTTACTGCTACAATTACTCATACAACAAGACCGAAAATCAAGAATAATAATGATAATAGTAATGATGATAGTAGAAATAGGAACAATAATAATAACTTACTCAAGCAATATTCCCAAAACAAGAAATGTTAGACATTATGAGTCAAAAAACAGCAATGATAGTAAGGATAACAGTAAGAATGATAGTAGTAATATGAATAATAATAATAATAATAACAATAATAATAACTCTCAAGTAATAATCCCCAAACCAGAACTTTTAGGCATTATGGGATTACGTCCTTGCCTGGCGGTCATATTGCCAGGCCCATCAAAGTAAACACTTGAACTTACTTATATAAGACTTACCCTTACTTATGACACGCCCCAACAAGGCGACGCGGGAGGTGGGTGAGAGATGCACCGTAAATATCGCCACGCAGGGATAATGGGCAAGTTGTATTACTCGAATATTGGATCTTTAGATAAATACTCAGACGCGCTTCGCTTTGCCTGTACATTGTTGTTGTCAGTATTCAGGTGTGTACACTGTGCGTACGAAGGGTGTGAAGGTAGAAGAGGAAGGGCGAGAAGGAGAGGAAGGAAGGAAGGAAATGTCTATGATAATGTATTCCATAAGAGTGAATTATCTTATGTTAATTAACTTACTACCTGCACCTGTTGTACCTGTCTGTCCTGTCACTCACCTGTAAACGATGAGTAAACTTTAATGGCTTGTTGAATTATGAAAGTAAATTGTGTAGACCTATATAGAGGGTCTTGGGTTGTGTGGTAACCTTGTCTTCCTCTCGCTCTATGGATGTAGTGATAACCAGAAGTGGCTGCGAGGCCATATTACATGGTCAAAGGGACTTATATAACACAGACAAAGGTAGTGGTTGAGATTGAATAGAAAAAAAAATACTTATCATGTCTACCCCGTAATTATATTTTTTTAGTTGGAGGTCTATAGCGCATGTACGCTTTTTATATTCCTTCCTTAGGCTAAATGTACGCTATGATATCTCAATGAACTACTCTGCGTCCCGACTACTACAAAAAAATATATACTCTGCCTCACATACCTCGCTGCGTTATTATTTCATTTACATCTAATTCAGTCTTTCACGTCGAGTCTTCTGTGTTTAGCTCGGCAATGCAATCAGCCTCAGACTCAGCATTTTAGAACACGACCGTCCACCCACGCTAACACGCTCCCAGCCTCTCCTGAACGTTTATCAGACCAGAGCGCCTCCCATTGGTAACATTTCTACCTCTTTGAAAAGTTTCGTGCGCGTATTCTAAAACGTTCCCAGACGCTTCTTGAAGTTAGCTGCGTTAGTGTTAAAAATGGAAAGAGGAGCGTGTGGTTCCTGTCCACAAGTAAACTCGAAGTCAGAGCCCAGTAATTACAGGCCCATCTCCTTACTCTCTGTGGTGGGCAAGTTGCTGGATCAAATAGTGGCTGCAGTAATGTGTCAACACCTGGGTGAGAACAATCTCCTCTCAGACAGACAGTTTGGCGTCAGGCTCGGCCGCTCCACAACAGACCTCCTCATGCTTCTCTCCAAAGATTGGCAGGACGCACTAGATGAACGCCTGGATACACTTGTGGTGACCCTGGATATTGCTGGACCCTTTGATAGGGTCTGGCATGCGGGGAGTATTGAAAAGCTTCGCGCCAAGGGTATTCAGGGTGACGTACTGCTGCTGCTCAAGGATTACCTCCAGGGAAGGACCCTTCAGGGGGTGATCAACGGGCAGTCATCACGGCCTTCCCCCATACAAGCCTCAGTTCCACAGGGTTCCGTGCTGGGCCCAATCCAGTGGAACATATACATCGATGACCTCCTCCGGCAACTACCAACAGTGGCAGCATATGCTGACGACTGCACACTTTCCCGCTCTTACTGCCGCCCCGACAGCCAGCGCGCCATCAGTAAGCTGAAGAGGCAGCTCAGACTGATGGAGGAGTGGGGAGAGTCGTGGCAAGTCAGCTTTGCTTCGGAGAAGACTCAAGCGATGGTCATCTCACGGTCTCTAGCTGCCTCTCAAGCCGTCTCAGGACGATTGTGTTTTGGAGGCAAGACACTGCCACTCCAGGATCACATTAAGATTATGGGAGTGTCTGTGGACCGTGGCCTGTGCTTCGATCACCACGTTGCTGCTGCTGTCCACCAGGTCTCTCTGCGCGTGTCTGTTTTGCGGAGCGTGGCGGGAAGCCTCGACTCACGAGGCATCCTCACATTGTACAAGGCCCAGATACGGCCGTGTATGGAGTATGGTGCCTTGTCATGGATGTCGAGTGCAGCCACCCACTTGCAGAGACTGGATGCAGTACAGCGACGTGCCCTTCGACTGGTGGGGATAGAGGAGGACCAACATTCGTCTGCTGGCGTGACATCGCTGGAGCACCGCTGGGACGTGTCAGCGCTGGTGGTGTGTCACAAAGTTCAGGTGCAGGAGGTCCCTCACCTCAGCTCGCTCAGGCTTCCTCCACGAGGTGTGCAGAGATGGTCAAGGACTACACCCTTGAGTGACGTGCTTGTAAAGGTGCCGCGATAACACTCGAGCCAGCACCAGCGCACCTACACAGCCAGAACATCGCGGCTGTGGAACACGTTCGCAGCAGCCACACCTGACGTACAAAACATGTCCACACACGTAGTGAAATTGGCTGCCCACAGGTGGCGTGAAACACAAACGTCTCCGCTAGTGATGTGATGATTGAAATGACACTTTAGAATATTTTAGTAAATTTAGCACGAGATATTCCTAGTATATACTGTACTATATTATGATCTTATTGTATATATCTTATTATAGATAGGCTTTTAGAATAGTTGAACATACAACGTGTTAAACCTTATTGTAATTTTTGTTTAAATTAAAAAAAAAAAAAAAAAAGTTTCTGTCCGAGTTTCAATCACGATTCGTTAAAATGTTCTTACCTCTTGCCACACCCAAATTATGGAAAGTTATTTATAATACTGTTTTTTTATGCGTTGCTCACCACTTCGAACGTTTCTCTATTTCCGCCTCAACGGTTTAAAAAAAACAAATTTATGAGCGTTTACCAAAAATGCTACGTGTGTTTAAAGGTCAAAAAGGGACTCTGTAAAGTGCACAAGGGCGTGGAAAGGGTTGGTTGGAGTTATACTTTCGACCCTACGCCTGGGTTCGCTTCCACCACAACTCTGGACAGCCGGGACGCGCCAGGCGGAGGGCGGCGCGGAAACTCACAGGTGTGGGAAATGCCTTGCACGCGCGTGTCTTTGTGCGTGTTGCAACAGGTTACGTCCCGCCGCAAAGTTTGAAAGACTGAATGGTTATCGCTGGTAGTGCAAAGAGGTATTAGGAGAGTAGGTATTAAAGGGGTATTAGGGGAGTGTGTGAAGGGTGAAAAGTATACATGACACTTATTCTATAGTCGCCATAATTAAACATGCAACAAAACGATCTTGATGTGTTAAAATTATACGAATTATAATGAAATATTTAAGTCTAGTGTTGTCTAATATTTATAAACAAGAATGCAACGTTTGAAAGACTGAATTAATGTCGCTGGTATTGTATAGAGGAGTGTGTATGAAGGGTGAAAAGTATACATCACAATTATATTTTAGTCGACCTGTTTGAACGGTTGACTTAAGGACCTTGAGATGAAAACACTGTACTAAATATAATGACGTATTTGAGTTTAGTGTTGTGTGATATTTAAACATATGAATGCATATTTCCATGAAAGATTCCAGAATACTTTCTTGCACAAAAATTAATACAACTGGTGAGTTATATCATGAGAATGACACGACACAGGAACATTAATAAAGCATTGTATTGTATAAAGAAACATTAATCAAGATTTTTTTCGGACATATATAAAGTTTGGATGAGTTATTAGTGAAAGGCGATGGCATGCTTGGATTAAAAGAAAAACTGAATGGAATGGAATAGAAGGAATGAAAAATGCAGCGGCTGTGGAAACAAACCCAAGTGGCTGTTTTCGGTAAATGTAAATTCAATACCGGATTTCAAAGTGTGTGATGGATGAGTGAATGAGAAAGTGATAACAGGTGAGTCAATCCAGTGGTCTGTGTCCCTCGCTCTCACTCTCTCACTTACTCTACGTTTTCCTCTCTCACCTCAGATTTTTTTTTCTTCTCTTTCTCTCTCTCTCTCTCTCTCTCTCTCTCTCTCTCTCTCTCTCCTCTCTCTCTCTCTCTCTCTCTCTCTCTCTCTCTCTCTCTCTCTCTCTCTCTCTCTCTCTCTCTCTCTCTCTCTCTCTCTCTCTCTCTGTACCTTTCTTTTCTCACAGTATTCACTTTACTTTTCAGCGCTTCATCGAACGTTGACGAAAAAAAAAAGATATTGAGATAATAACATATTCACGCCGTCATTATCCTTATCTAGCTGGCCTTGAACTGCCACCTAACAGCCTAATGATCATCTTAAGTAATGAACTTCAGTGGTTATTTTTGCGCAAGACCTTCCTGACAGGGCAGCAGAAGGCACAGGTAGAAGGGATGATTATTGGTTAACCTTTCTTTTACTTTTCTGTCTTATGATCTTTCTTCATTTTGGATTTATTACCGTAAGAACTGAGAGGTTGCGCGAGAAATCGGAGCGGAGACGAGGGAATATTAATTTTGAAATGTGATTGACTACAAGATGATGTTAGATATTGTATGGAATTACATAGTGGAAAGATCTATGAATGGGAAATATATAAATTACCTGAGCACGTGTACCTGAATATTAATACATTTTATGCAGGTACCTATAGTGGAATACAGAGGTTGTTGAATGATGGAAGGCAGGTGGGAAGAAGGAAATAATGGTTGAGATACATAATACAGATACATATTCATAAATGAATAATTGTAATTATTGAAGATATGAAGCGAAATATGAAAGGAAGTTATAAATTATTTAACCAAGACGAGTTTTATTAATATGAAATGAAGCACCGATAT
>JACEEZ010013268.1:12500-22500 GCA_016584305.1 Chionoecetes opilio
GAGAGAGAGAGAGAGAGGAGAGAGAGAGAGAGAGAGAGAGAGAGAGCGAGAGCGAGAGCGAGAGCGAGAGCGAGAGCGAGAGCGAGCGGAGAGAGAGAGAGAGAGAGAGAGAGAGGAGAGAGAGAGAGAGAGAGAGAGGAGAGAGAGAGGGGGGGGTTGTAGGAATGTAATATAAGCAGCAGTGATACAGTAGTAGTAGTAGAAATGGTGGTGGTGGTGAAGATAAGTTGATTAAGATTCTCATGGTTCTTTGGCATCTACTGAAGGGCCCCTGGAATTATAAACACACACACACACGCACACGAACACACACACACACACACACACACACAACACACACACACACCCCACACACACACCACACACACACACACACACACACATACAACACACACACACACATACACACTAGGGTACGCCGTAGGCCCAATGAAAAGTGAAATTTAGATTATTGCGAATTTGGCAGGGTGTTTTCTTATGTACAATTTAATTTCAAGGGTGGTTTGTCCACTTCAACTTTTTGGTTTGAGCACTTCTTGCTATGCAAAAATGGACACTTATATTTATATGCAAAACATAGCTTAAAGTGCGATTATGCATAGTAAGAATTGTTTAAAATGCAAATGGGAGTAGATAAATCGTCTTAGAATTCTATTGTACATAGGAATTGGCATGCCAAGGTTGAGAAAATAATTTTTGTATACGGCATACCCTAACCAGGGTACCAAAATAGTTGGATTGGGTTACGAGGGGAGGAAGGACAAGACCAGGGCGATGTGCCCGACAGCTAGGGGAAACTGAAACCCAAGGTTGATCAGGGGGGATCATGAGCCCAGTTGACAGAGGAGCCATCTGGAAGGTACCTTTGGCACTTTGTACCAGAGGACCCGGTGCCACCTGAGAAGCCTGCGTTGAAGGTGGCTCAGGCTCTCCATCATCTGCTTCTGACATACGACTCCACCGACTCACTGATCGTACTGCAAGGTGACTCAACTAGGGCCACACGGGTGGAAGGTGGTACTCACGCCCATTTTGGAGAAGATGCTGGACGCAAGCTCTTCTGGAGTACATGCGTGTTGCACAAAAACGATTTTGCCCCTGCGCCACCTTATCACCAACATCGACGGCCTACCTCATCTGACACTGGCTTCACGGGTCCAGTGTGCAGTCTGCTGTCCAGCGTGAATGAGATGCAGTACAACGCAGAGTTCAGAGGAGTGCCAGGCGGGGGAAGATCTCACGGAGATACCGGAGTATATCCTGGTCAACTTGTCCACTGACCAGCAGGTCTCCTACCAGCTGTCCAGGCTGAGAACGGGGCGTTATCCGGTCTCAGCTGCAGGAGATCAATTTGTGACAAGGTTGTCCCACTCCAGATGGCTCACCACAGCCCAGTCGCTCGTGTACATGGGGGACCAGAAAACATGGACTGGACTGGCAAGAAAATGAACACCCTGGAAATCCTAGTCAAGTACTGCCTGCAGGTGTACTTCAAACTCTACTACGACTCAAGGTTCACCACAAACTAGAGGACGACCCCAAACACATTCTCACGGGAGCTCAGAGTGATGAGGTCGCAGCCCAAGAAGGGCCAAACAGCTGTGACTTCTACGTGTGGACAGGAGCATCATTCGAACACTCAGAATGTGTCCTCCTCTCGATGATGGCGAGTCAGAGTGAGTACGACCACAGGTTCGCCGTGACCCAGATTTTGAAGCTGAGGGGTGGCGAGGAGTTTGGGGACACCAGTGTAAGACCTCGCATCCCCCCAAGCTGAGCTTGTCAGCCACCAGCCTGCAGACACTGTCAGCTGGCAGCCTGGCCAGGTGCACGAGCCGGCATTCACCTGTTCACTGTCCGGGATCATATCCAGGGGATCCTGGTCAAGCCGTACGAGGTTCCAGAGTTCTCTATCCCCACCCCAGAGCCCCCGAAAAAGTCGTGAAGCAGGTGACAGAGCCTGCGGAAGCAGTGGTGGGGCAGCAGGCCAGAGACGGGTTCATCTGGGCTCGGGCCCACCACCGGAGACCATGCCCTGCTTCAGGTCTAAAAGGACATGATGGACACGTTCTAATTCAACGTAGAGGCTGGGACACTGGATGTAGTGCCTGATGAACCAACTGATCAAGAAATGAGCTTACCACGCTAGTCATTTTGGAACTCTATTGGTGCATGATGCAATACACAGGACCAACCGGACACTGCGTATTCATTTTTAAACATTATTCGATAAGGGTGCAATATAAAAGTGCGATTTTGCATAGTAAGAATTGCTCAAATGCAAACATGGAACAAGATAAAATCATCTTAGAATTCCATTTTACATTGGAAATTGCATGCCAAGTTGAGAAAAATATTTTTTTGTTATACGGCGTTAAACCCCAATACACACACACACACACACACACACAACACACACACACCACACACACACACCACACACACACCACACACACACACACACCATCACACACACCCCAACACACACACACACACCACACACACACCCCACACACACACACCCCCCCCGGGCGGAGCGGAAACATATGGCTGTTTCCTTAAGACCCCCCGCCCCTGTCCACCCAGCATGAATGGTTTACGGGTGTCAGCCGGGGTTTGTGACCCCCCTCCCGGGATGCTGGCTTGGGCCCAACATAACCACAAAGGATGAATGATAAAAAGTTATTGGAGGGGGGGCCTACGAGCGTGCTCTGGCCCTTAAAATAAACTAATGAATACACAAACACGCACACATGGCGGGACTTTTGGAAGGGTACTTAAAGTTTGAAAAGTTTACTCATTTAAATTTTTAAATTTTTCGCCCCCCACGCCATTGCAGCCAAAACTGACTTTCCCCTCCATTTTTCCCCCCGCGGCTAAATCAGTCTCGCAGACCCGATGAACCCCGAGGGAATCACTGAAACCAAAGGTCCCGGAGGAGGGGGAGGGGGAAAAGGTATCGGTGGGAACTTTAGGAGGGGGGGAGAGAGAGAGGAGAGGAGAGAGAGAGAGAAGAGAGAGAGAAGAGAAGAAGAGGGGAGAGGAGAGGAAGAGAAGAGAAAAAGGGAAGAGAGAGAGAGAGAGAGAGGAGAGAAGGAGAGGAAAGAGAGAGAGAGAGAGGAGAAGAGAGTGAGAGAGGAGAGGAGAGAGGAGAGAAAGGAGAGAGAAGAGAGAGAGAGAGAGACGTCACCCATGGAAAAATCTCAGCTTTCTTTATCCTAGGGTTTTTCCCGGCACGGCCCACCACCCTTTAGGCCGTGCCCCCGCGGGTCTTTACAGGGGTGACGGAAGAGAGGTTTAAACCCCCCCGCCTGCCGCTGAGGGAAAGGCGGGCGTTTTTAACTGTTCAGAGCCTATGTCGATGAAGGCCTTTGAAGTGTCCCGAAGGGGTTCTGAGTCCTATCTAAGTAATCGTGATAGGTAATCTTTCCCCCATCCCCTTGTTCTTGGAGCCTTACGTCCCTCCCATCTTACATGCAAGTGCTTTTGGAAAGGGAACAGTTTGGGTGTTATCTTTTACCTGTTGGCAATTCCTGTCAGTGCCCTACCATCGCCCGCAAATGAAACCTAATGTAATTTTATATAACCGAATAAGCGGGGATTGTTGTTGGGGGATGTTTCGTCCCCCCAAACCCCTTTGTTTATGGGGCGTTGAGGCTATCCGGCAGAGTTTCTGACGACTGATGGGCCCTTTTTAGAAGGAACGAAAGGGGGCGAATGAAAAAAAATATTTAAGCCTTTTGTTATTAGTATGAAGGAGCATGGAAAATTTTATTCCTTTTTTTTTGCACAAAAGTCTTCTCGCTATTACGTATAACCCGCCCTCTCCCGTCTCCCTTTAAAAGGAATTGGGGTGAATGATGATTTTGGAAACTATATAATACTCACCGTTCCCTTCCCCTTTTTTTATCTCTGGCCACCTTTTTCCTTCTCGCTCTCTCCTTCTCTCCTTCCTTCCCCCTTTCGCGTCTGTCGCATCCTTTTCACCCCCTACCCGTCTCCTTACGCCTTATCTTTCCCTTTACCCTTTCCCCCCTTTTCCATCACGTTCCCCCACCTCTCTTTCTTCTTCCCTTTCTTATCTTTCCATTTCGCCACTCCTCACTCACCCACAGCTGCCCTATACACACTCCCTAGATCAATCCTAGATGCAAGTTGAAACACACATAGCACATGAGCGAAATTCACACTCGGGGAACTTCGCATGTTAATATTTAACTTGCGTAGCCGATCGTGGACGCGCTGAGGAATCGCCGTCCCTCCCGCCTGCAGAAGTTGTCCCTCCTTGCCGCCCCGCAGTAACGTAGCGCTGACGTGTGAAGTGGGAGGTTGAGGGAGCGAGGCTGGTTGTCCATAGGGTGGCAAACGGTGGAGTTAGAGAGAGAGAGAGAGAGAGAGAGAGAGAGAGAGAGAGAGAGAGAGAGAGAGAGAGAGAGAGAGAGAGAGAGGGGAGAGATTTGTATATATGCACTACAAAAACAGACAAAATAGTGAATAAAGAACTCTTATCTCTTATCTCCCACTAACTACCGTGTCACTGCTACCTGTTCCTAATCTGCCGTGGGTTGTGGTCTGGCATCCTAACGTCCTCACTGTCCTTTAAGCCCCTTTTCTTTGGCTTTCCCTCTTCCTCCTCCTCCTCCTCTTCCCCTTCCCTGTCTTTAAATTATCGCTTTCCATCTTTTACTGGCGAAAGTGTATGGCCCTCCCTCCCTCCCTCCCTACCCCGTGTGCGACCGAAGGAGGGGGAGGAGGAGGAGGAGGAGGAGGAGATCCATTGCCCCTGTCGATGAAGGTGAAGTTGGTGAGAGTAAAAGAAAAAGAGTGATTAAGTGTTTCATCTTCCCCTCTAGTTATTTTTATCCGAGAATTTATGGTAGTTACGATATGTTAAACGTTTAAATAATAAATAATAAACGCTTAAATAACGCTTATAAACATATATATAAAAGAATACAGAAACCACATATTATATCATACACTTCATAAGCACACGCACACACACACACACACACACACACACACACACACACACACACACACACACACACACACACACACATACACACACACACACACACACACACACACACACACACACACACACACACACACACACACACACACACACACATACATACATACACACACACACACACATACATACTTACACACACACACACACACACACACACACGTCTCCTGGGCCATATCGCCAAACTAAAGTAATTAATCAGGGAGTATGTAGTTTTATATTATCAGTCGCAGGTGTTTTAGTACCACGTGTGACTTAAGCCCCTTTCACATATTCTAGAGTTGCCCGCCGAGTTGTGATGACTCGTTACTCGCGAAAACACGTAGGCGCACTCGTGGGTACTCGTGGATAGTCGCCATTCAGTCGTATCAAGTAGTGAGAGTCGTGGCAGGGTCGCGAGATGTCTTGGATATGCGTGCGAGGGGCTGGAAATTTTGGACATGTTCAAAATTTGGCCGCGCAACGTCACGACTTTTGGATGCGTAGCGGATGCGTAGCCGGGTCGTAACTACTAGTATCAATTCGTAGCGACTCGTCATTTATCGTAGCGACTCAATTGCCTATTCGTAGTGACTCAAGTAGTGACGTAGTGACTCATTCGTAGTGACGGGTGCTCCGTAGTGTAGTGTTAAGCACGCTCGGTTCACAACCGCGAAGTCCCGGGTCGGATCCACGGGCGGAGCAGAGAAACATGGGCGGTCTCCTTAAAAACACACCGAGCGCCTGTCCACCCAGGAGTGAATGGGTACCGGGTGTTAGCCGGGGGTTTGTGACATACCCGCCTCCCGGGGTGAGGTGCAGATGACCCTGTTTCTCACACGAGATAAAGATTTCCCTCCCAGATCAGTCAGGTCAAGCCACCGGGTCGTACAAAGTCGTAGCAAACTCTTGCAATGTCATAGCAACTCGTAGACGACTCATAGCAACTCTTAGCGACACCCGTAACTATGCGTACAGACTCTTAGCAAAGTCGTACCAACGCGTACTAATTCGTGATTGGGTACACGAGAAATGACCGATAAAACAGTGTCGGGTGTCAGTGTCACCTTTTCTCCACGAGAAGACGCCGATTTGGGATTCGGCGCTACTCAGCTTGCTACTCTAGAATATGTGAAAGGGGCTTTAGGAAGGAATTAATGTTAAGTTAAACTCTTTACGTCTTTTTTTACTTCGCACCTTCCTTCGTAAAAACAAGGCATCCTTCTGAGATGGCAAAGCAAGGAAAAAAAACACGAGTTAACTTGAATAACGTTGACTTTTCTTTTATACTCATTTCAGATTGTAAGGAAAGTCATAATAAATTAATTATATTTACGAATGCGGTGAGAGAGAGAATCAGAATCAGAATCAGAATCAGAATCAGAATGCTTTATTCCATTAATGTACAATGGCTTTTCTCTTACTTACTAAAAAATAACATATACATGGTGAAATATAGTTACATGGAGGAATGTAGATTAATTACATAATAAGAAATAATACATATATATATATACATAATAAAGCATAGTGTATAAATAATTATGATATTTGAAAATTCTTAGCAAAGGCCACCTTGAAGAGCGTAAGTAGTTAAGGCTTTTTTGAAACTCGTGAGTGACGGGAGATCTTTTATATTAGAAGGGAGCTTGTTCCATGCTCTCGGTCCACTTACTAATAAAGAACGGGCACCATTGTTTGTGTTCACTCTTGGGACAAATAGGTTTCGATTTTGTCTTGTTATGCAGTCATTTATCTGTGTTACAAATGGTAAGTTCAATAGCCACTCAGGATAATACTTATGGGTCACTTTATACACCATCATGCATTGATCAAATTTCACTTTTTCTTTCATCTTTATCCACTTAAGTTCTTGTATCACAGGAGTCGCACGGTCGCGTCTTTTGTAACCCCCAGCAGCCACTTTGGCAGCGAAGTTTTGCAGTTTTTGTACTTGCTGCATGAGGGTTTCATTGGTGTTGCCCCATATCTTGAGTCCGTAATTAATTAGACTTAACACTAGTGTATGTATAACAATCACTCTGGTGTCCTTGTCAAATAAGTCTTTCACTCTATTTATGAACATTAATACTCCTGCTACTTTCTTAGTGAGTTGGTGTATGTGTGTGTCGAAGGTCATGTATCTGTCAAGGTAAACACCCAATATTTTGACTTGCTTGGTTATTGTTATATTATTACCGTTAAAGTTGATGGTCATATCGTCTGGAATGTTCGATAACAATTGCCGTGTTCCAATAAATATAAATTGAGTCTTTTTAGAATTTAACATAAGACCACTTTTTAGGAAGTAAGTCTTGGCATTCGACAGCGTTACTTTAGCTCTGGTGATTAGTTGGTCTACGTTATTGATATTGCCACTGTGGATAAACTGTGTATCGTCTGCATACTGAACTAAAACACAATCGTTTACGTACTCCGAGATATCATTAACAAATACAGAAAAAAGAATAGGGCCAAGGATAGAGCCTTGCGGGACTCCATATGTTACTATAGATTTGGATGATATGTTATTGTTTAGTCGGACTGATTGGGTTCTATTAGACAGATAATCTTGGATCCAGAAAGGGTCAATACGTAACTTAAGGCATCTCTGCAGTAGAATGTCGTGATTAACGCTGTCGAATGCCTTTGACAAGTCACACAAAGTTATCATAGTTATTCTCTTATTATCTAGGTTACTATATACATGGTTGGATATTACTGTGAGAGCAGTTTCAATGGATAATTTTGGCCTGAATCCATGTTGAGTGTCGGAAAGTAAATCATTCTCTTCTAGGTGGTCGGAAAGTTGTTTAGCTACAATTTTTTCTAAAACCTTTGATAATACAGGAAGGAGAGATATAGGTCTGTAATTAGAGCTCATATTACTATCCCCTCCTTTAAAGATAGGGACAAAAACAGCATGTTTCCAGGGATTGGGAAATTTACCTGTAGCGATTGAGGTGTTCAATATACAAGTTAGGTAAAAAGCCGTGATTAAGAGGCTGTCTTTTATAAAACTTAGGGAAATGCCATCGCTACCTACAGATTTGGTCTCCTTTAGTTGGATATTGTGATAATTACAGTGATCAACATCAACTGGTTTAGGCCTGAAGAAATTATTTGTGACCGCATTATCATTATCTGGGTTAGTATCATTGTTAGTAAAATC
The DNA here is from genome assembly GCA_016584305.1 of Chionoecetes opilio. Lineage (NCBI taxonomy): Eukaryota > Metazoa > Arthropoda > Malacostraca > Decapoda > Majidae > Chionoecetes > Chionoecetes opilio. The sequence goes on from JACEEZ010013268.1 coordinate 20,687, forward strand.
ATTTTTGCACTTCTCAAAAGTTTTTCTTCCTACGTTAGCAAAAAAGTTGTTAAATTCCTCCGCCTTGTCATTAATATCATCGTTAGTGATTATGTTGTGTGATTTATTGTTAGGTACGATACCTCTGATATTATTCCACATCTGTGCTGAGTTACCTTTACTTTGATGGAACTTATTGTGGTAGTATGTCTTTTTTGCCTCATGAAGCTTGTCCTTAACGCGTTTCTTTTCTTCTTTATATTTGTTGTAAAAATGTACGTTGTGTCTATCTAATTTCAACTTGCCTTGTAAACTATCTCTGAAATTCATGTTATCTTTCATTTCCTTGTTAATCCAAGGAGCAGGTGGTCTATTTTACATATGTAGTTACCATTGGAGCAACTTGGTCTAGACATGAAATGAATACTGTGTTGAATATTTTTACCTGCTCATCAATGTCATCAGTTAATGTAATATTGTTCAAGTAGTATGAGGTATTTAGCAATGCGTCACAAAAGTTGAGAGAGAGAGAGAGAGAGAGGAGAGAGAGAGAGAGAGACGAGAGAGAGAGAGAGAGAGAGAGAGAGAGAGAGAGAGAGAGAGAGAGAGAGAGAGGGAGAGAGAGAGAGAGAGAGAGAGAGAGAGAGAGAGGAGAGGAGAGAGAGAGAGAGAGAGAGAGAGAGGGGAGATGAGAGAGAGAGAGAGAGAGAGAGAGAGAGAGAGAGAGAGAGAGAGGAGAGAGAGAGGAGAGAGAGAGAGAGAGAGAGAGAGAGAGGAGAGAGAGAGAGAGAGAGAGAGAGAGAGGACGAGGCCACCTCCCGTACTGTCTGGTTGTGGGATAAAGCGGACTGGGCCTCCTTGCACCGTGACCTGAGTCACACGGCGTGGGGTACTTTGCTGCGGGATGGGCGGATAATATGTCGCGAGCCCTTACTTCCGCCTCCTGGCCCTTCAGAGACGCCATTGTGCCACACCGCGACTACACCACAAAGCCCACGGATAGCCATGGTTTGGCTACCGTGCCGTGTTGCTGCCGAAGCCAAGTACTCAGCGTGGCTCCGCTTCAAGCGGAACCCGACTCGGCACAACAAGGACCTGCACCGGGCGGCCTGCAGGAGGATGGTGGTGTCCAGCAAATGGGCCATAAAAAAGTGGGAGGAGGACTTGCGCCGCAAACTACGAGGCCCAGGCGTGGGAAACAAGACTTGGTGGTCCCTGGTTAAGGAAAAACAGGGAATCAGCCGCCAAGATTCAATTCCTCCCCTCACCAAGCAGGACGGAACAGCAGCTGTCAGCAGCAAGGAGAAGGCTCAGCTGCTGGCTAATCTCTTCTCTGCAAAGATGAAGGTGGAGGCCCCACAGCAGCCCCCGCCTCGTCTGGAGCAGCAGTGTGAAGAGACAGTCCACAAGGTGGAGGTGACGCAGGCGCAGGTCGAGCACATCTTGCGAGGGCTCGACACCAAAAAAGCCACTGGCCCTGATGACGTCAGCCCGCACTTGTTAAAACAGTGCGCCCGGGAGCTGTCTGTCCCTCTCACCACAGTCTTCACTGCCTGCCTGCAGGAAAACATCTGGCCTTCAGCGTGGAAGGAGGCTCGAGTGGTTCCTGTTCACAAGAGGAGTTCCAGATCTGACCCCAAAAAACTACAGGCCCATCTCCTTGCTGTCTGTGGTGGGGAAAGTGTTCGAGAGGATCGTGGCAGAGGTAATCTGTCGTCACCTCAGCGACAACTACCTCCTCTCGGACCAACAGTTTGGGTTCAGACCTGGACGGTCCACCTCTGACCTGCTGATGCTTCTAACCCAAAACTGGCAGGACGCCCTGGATGCCGGCC
>JACEEZ010013268.1:27500-52500 GCA_016584305.1 Chionoecetes opilio
TAGTTATAGCATGTTTAGGGGATAGATTAGTTCTGAAACCAGACTGGTAATCAGTTATTATTTTATTAATATCTAAAAATTCAATTAACCTGTTATACCTAGCTCTTTCATAAATTTTAGATAAAGAGGAAAATATAGAAATAGGGCGATAATTGGAGATATCATCTGCCTACCCTCCTTTATGGATGGGTATGATTTTGGCCGTTTCCATATCAGTGGGAAAAATACCTGTTAGGAAGGATTTGTTAACATTATTAGACAATATAGGAGCTAAGACTGTGACTGCTTTCTTAAATACTTTTACATGGATATTATAAAAACCGGGTGAAAATCTTTTAATGATTTAATTTTGTACTTCTTCTTATTATTATTATTTATTTTTCTTTTGCTTCTTTATCTTCTTCTTCTTCTTCTTCTTCCTCCTCTTCTTCCTCCTCCTTCTCTTCTAGTCTTCTCATATTGCCATCACCACCTCCACTTTAATCCCTCCTCCTCCGCGCGGCTCCTGGACAGAATGCGGCGCCGAGAAGTATGTAGAATGACGCTTCATGACGCCCTGTCGGGTTGTGACGCAGAGGTCCTCGCGGGGGCCTTGTCTTTAATGGGCCTTTGTGTTAATTGTTGACGGGCCGCGAGCTGAGAAGAGGAAGGGAAAAGTACGGCTCTCTTAAAAGGCGATACTATCTCTCTCTAGCTCTCTCTCTCTCTCTCTCTCTCCCTCTCTCTTGCTCTCCTGTCCCTCCTCCTCTCCGCTCTCTCTTCTCTCTCTCTCTTCTCTCTCTCTTCTCTCTCTCTCTCTCTCCTCGTCTTCTCTCTCTATCTCCTCTCTCTCTCGCCGGCCTCTCTCTCTTCTATCTCTCTCTCTCTCTCTCTCTCTCTATCTCCTTATCTTACTCTCTCTCTCTCTCTACTCTCTCTCTCTCTCTCTTCTCTCTCTCTCTGCTCTCTCTCTCTTCTCTCTCTCTCTATACCTAGTCTCTCTCTCTTTATTCTATCTCTTTACTATCTCTCTCCTCTCTCTCTCTCTCTTCTATATCCTTATCTATCTGTGTGTGTAGGGCGTGTGGCTTTAGGGTGTGTGTGTGGTGTCTTGTGTATGTTTGGTGTGTGTGTGTGGGCTGTTTGTGTGTGTAATGTGTGTGTGTGTGTGTGTGTGTGTGTGTGTGGGCGTGTGTGTTGGGGAAACTCTGTAGTGTAGTGGTTAGCCACGCTCGGCTTACAACGAGAAGTCCTTCCGGGTTTCGATATCCCCGGGCGGAGCGAGAAGCGGGGAGCGAAAGATAGATGGGTGGGTCCTTTTCTTCTTAAAATCCATAGCCCCTGTCACCCAAGGCAGTGAATGGGTAACGGGTGCCAGCCGGGGGTTTTGTAACCTCCACCCACGGAGCGGTGGTGGCTCGGACAACACTAATATGCAGCAGCGGTAGATCAATATGGCTCTGAGGCATTATCCTCTAAACAAAAACAAACAAACAAGAAATCAATAGTAGTGTGTGTGTTGTGTGTGTGTTCAATGCGCTCATATTACCTAAGACCACAATTCAAGAGAGGAAAAATCACTTCTTTACTTAAACATGGGAAAAAGGAATATTACAAGATGAACAAAGAACTTCAATTAGCTGCGAAAAAAAATGACACAGAAAAAATTTAGCAAAAGTTTATACGGTAACAACAGGAAACTTAAAGAGAGAGAGGAGATTGAGAAGAGGAGAAGAGACGGAGGAGAGAGAGAGAGAGAGAGAGAGAGAGAGAGATCGAGAGAGAGAGAGAGAGAGAGGAGAGAGAGACGCGAAGAGAGAGAGATGAGAGAGAGAGAGAGATGAGAGAGGAGAGAGAGAGAGAGGAAAAAAATATTGAAATTGGAGAGAGGAAAAACTGCAACATTCTGTAATGACGTGTTGCATCAAGTTTTATTCAAGTTTAGATGGGCGCTCGGGGACCCACCTGCCTCCATGCCTCCTTGACTCCGATAACTTGTAGGGAAGAACACCGCGATTTGATAAGGTTAGACATGCCAAGAATGATGCAATAATTCTTTCCATCACGTTTCTTCTGTATTGAATTTATATATGTATTGTTCATTTGTCTTGTGTGTGTGTGTGTGTGTGTGTGTGTGTGTGTGTGTGTGTGAGAGAGAGAGGAGGAGCGAGAGGAGAAGAGGTAAGATGAGAGAGAAGAGAGAGAGAGAGAGAGAGAGGGAGATGAGGAGAGAAGGAGAGAGATGAGACGAGAGAAGAGAGAGCAGATGGAGAGAGGGGGGGAGAAAGAGAGAGAGAGAGAACGCGAGAGAGAGAGAGAATTCGTTCAGGCTGAAATATAAGAATTTGTAAAGGTCGACAACAATCCATCGTAATCCTCTTTGTCTTTTTTCTCTTCCTCCACCTACTCCTTTTCAGCTTTTTCTCATGATAAACTAAAATACTACTAACTACTACTACTACTACTACTACTACTACTAGTCACCTCTTCCTTCCTCCTCGTCATGCACCACTGTATTATCAGCCACAACCCATCTCGGGGCAGAGTGACCTTCGGGAGATCACGCGAGGATTTTCAGAATCGTTTTACCGAGCCGCTGAAGCTGCCCTTCTAATCCGCTCGCTGCTTGACCGAGAGAGAGAGAGGAGGAGAGACTGAGAGATGAGAGAGACGAGAAGGAGAGAGAGAGAGGAGAGAGAGAGAAGATGAGAGAGAGGAGAGAGATGAGGAGAGGAGAGAGAGAGAGAGGAGGAGAGACCAGAGAGAGAGGAGAGAGAGAGAGAGAGATGAGAACGAGATGAGAGATTGGAGGATGAAGAGAGAGAGAGAGAGAGAAGAGAGATGAGGGAGATGAGGAAGAGAGAGAGAGAGAGATGAGAGAGTAAGAGAGAGAGAGAGAGAACGCCACCAACCAGTAGCATTGCTTCACTTAAAAATCATGGATGTCCAAAGACGATGAACACGTTAATGATGAAGGAAAAAATGTGCAATGTAAGCACCAAAGGCAACCCCATGACTAAGGACTTGAGGGGGGCGGGGAAGGGGGACGTAGCTAGAAGGCGCAGGGACGAAGGGCCAGGCGAAGATTAAAAAGTTGTCTGTCTGGAGTGTTGTCAGTGGCCGGGTTAGCAAAAGTTTTTCCCACGTGAACTACGAAAGTAGTTTCATGCCGTATTCCTCAAGACATGTGTATGCCTGTATTTATTCCTCGCTTCTCTCTCTCTCTCTTTTTTTTTTTTTTTTTTTTTTTTTTGTTTTTTTTTTTACTCTTTTATCTTATAGGTGTTACAGTCAAGGAGCTCAGCTGACTACTGAGGAAATATCTTTGACTTTAAGAATGTCGTAAATTATTCCTAGCTTAACATCATACATGGCGTTAATATCTAAAATTAGATATTTCTCTAAATTCACTATTTCACTTACTAAATGGAATTTTACATGTACAATGGGTTATTATTCTAATTTTACATTTTATTTTTCAGTACTACTAATATATATATAGAAAGTTGAACTTAAAAGCAGGGTTTACAAGTTTATAGGTAGTGACTTATACTATGGACTGCTTTAACCAAGCGTTCACAGCACTCTTGAAGGTTCGGGAGTGACGACGCTCGCGCCCCAGAGTGAAGCTGTGTCTGCTGTACCATTCGGTCACATTTTTGTTAGCGCGGAAGGATAGGAACGCAGAGAGGTCTCCGTCCTGGCAAAAGGGACGATCAGTTGATGTGGTCCCCTGGTAGCAGCAGTTCGTGTGGTGTGCCGTGGTGGTCATGCCCAGGGCTGTCGAGGGCAGCCAACGTGGGGACATGCGATTGGGTGGTCTTGTAAACGACGCACAGACCCTGCTTACGTCGCGACGCTGCTGCAAGTGGTTGCAGAGGAGGGAGAAGCTGGTTCCTGCAGAGCCTTCAGACGTATTAAACCGCTGGGCTCGGGCCTCTACCTTGTCAAGAAGCTAGGGTACGAAGGGGGGCAGGAAGACCACGTGATGAGGTGCGTAACTCAGAAACGGAGCGGACTTGAGCTGCTTATAGGTGGTGATCCCTTGGGAGTCAAGAAGGTGTGAGGCACCCCCACCCCGGGCACACCGGGGACACAAGCTAAGTTTCCAGGCGGCTTTTCCTTCCAATGGTTCGATGTGGTCGGTTGAAGGTCAGGACGCTATCACTTCCACCCCAAGTATGGAGATGGACGTCTGCAGGGGCACCGGCCCTCCCACCCCGTAAGAGCGAGGGAGGGGAGTATCAGTGAGGACGTGTCGTCGGGAGATTGAGCATCGCCTGGGTCTTCTTCTGGAGCGAGATCCCCTTCGCCATCGACGACCAATGAGATGACAGTTTGGAGGACCTGATTTCATGTGAGCCGACAGTCGTGCGGTGATCCCAATGTCGCAGGGGAATGTCAAGTGGTGCAGTCATCAGGCATATGCATGTGGCTCTGGGAATGAGCTGGAGCAAGTCATTGAAGAATTACATTCCAGAGGAGAGGGCCGAGCACACTGCCCGGTGGGACCCGCTGGCAAAGACGGGTGTTCCTCTGAGGTTTGACAGTTCCACAACCACTCCTAAGAAATCTGTCCCGCAGGTAGTCTTGTAGTAGGAGCATGCAGAGACCAGCGGACACCCAAACTGTTCAGTATTGGTGATGGGAGGCCGTGGCCCCACACCCTGTCAAAATGCTCCTGCAATGTCAAGGGCAATGACGTATGGTCCTTTCTTGGGGTCAAGACGCTTATGCATGTGGTGGAAGATGGAGCAATAGGTCGGCCGCTGACATTGTTTGCTCGGAAGCCCAAATTGCTTGTGTTAAGAAGTGGTTGATGTGAGAAGAAAGACGATATCTTGTCCGGCAATTATAGCTTCCAGCGTCGCCACGAAATGATAAAAGGGAGATGGGCCTATTAGTTCTTGGGTCAGTTTCTTTTTCCTTTCTTATGTATTGCCACCACTTGGCCAGCCTTCCAAGGGTGGGCCACCTTCCAGTAGTGAGGCAGGCTGAAAGATAGTAGCAAGGGGCGTTGCTAGCTGAAGGCGCAGCGCTTGAGGTATTGAAGGCTAATGTTGTCTGGGCCCAAGGCCTCTTTGGTCACCCTGAATAAGTGTCGGCGAACTTCCACACTAGTTATAGTGAGGTTAGAAAGGCTCGGCAATTGGTGAGGGAGGGTACAGCTGGGAGGATCGCTGGGGACAGATTACTGTCATTTTGTTGGAAAACAAATGTCGCGAGTACCTCGGCTTGTCATTGTTCTTGGTGGCACTGTGCCGTCAGGACTTGAATAGCGGAGGTTATGGTGTCGTCAGTTGTCAGACCTTGGTTGCTGTGTAAGTGTGCGTACACAGGAATTGTTACCACTGAACGACCACTAGCTTGATTTTGAGGTCGTCTTGTCAGTCGTTGAGCCCCATTGTTGGATTCTTTTCATTTGCCTGCACCAAGCGTGGCTGTAGCGCTCCTTGTTAGGGTCGGTTGGATGGCGTGAGTAGAGCCGCCAGGGCACGATTTTTTTTCATCAGCAGCCAGCCTACATTGGTAACCAAACCAGGGCTTATCAAGGGGACTTGGCAGTGTAAGTTGGCTTGGCACAATATTTCTTCTGGAGTTCAAGCAGAGAGTAGTGTGAATGTGGTACATGTGTATCGACATCATGGACGAGAATGGTGCTCCAGGGTTTGTTTGTTGCAGCTCGGCCACATAGGACCGTCCCAGTCTGCTCTGCCCACAGCAGTTGGTACGTGTGAGGGGGGCATCCCTCTGAGCTTGCAACCTGTATTGTACTTAGGATCGCCATTTGATCATGATGATCCTACAGCACCGAGGGGTGAACAGGCTGAACGGACACTGTGTGGGAGATCACTGATGACGGACAAGGATGAACCGGAAATGTCGTTGAGGGGGAAGTCAACTTGGTTTGTTAGGACCATTACACTGTGAGGAGGTCATCAAAGGATCTTGCAACTAGATGTTGGGTTCATGTTCGCCTATGATGTCAACGTGCTCCACAGGGTGTGTTGCAACAGGTCATCCAGGGAGTGTTGCAGATACCAATAGGCTTCCCTCCCCTGCCACTGTGGCGCGGTAGCACCCAACAACAGCAGGATAGCGCTGTGATGGTGAGTCCATATTTTGGAAAAACATTCATCTCCCGATGGTTTGGTTAGAGTGAACTTTCAAGGGCTGGACCGACAAGGACTCTTGTTGAAAGGAGACAGCATACCACCAAAAGGTCCCGGCGTGTCCTGTCGGCGTGTCGATGCCACCTCGTATATCCATTTAGCGGTCCAAAAAGTTGTCTGGGATTGACTTGTTGAGGAAGGTCTCTACTGCCGCAACGAGGTCCGGGTTGTGAGGGATCACGTTGAGTGTTAATAGGTCCCCTGATGTGGTTTGGAGACCTCTGACATGGCAGATATGATGGTGATGTGATCGGGGACTACTGCGACCAAGTCCCAGGCCGGTTGACTAGGGTCGGCGGCTGCTTGTGAGTGTTTGATTGGGCAGGGTCAGGGATGAAGCGGGTAGGTTGTGGTGAATGTGTGGGTCTGTTGTCTTGATGCTGTAAGCTGAAGCCCAGTTGTTGGTTGATAGGCTGGGATGACGGGAGAGACAGGAGAGGAGAAGCCCACAGGGGAGTGAGAAAGCGGCTGAAGTGTCTGAACAAGGAGGGCGTTATTCTGTGCCTGATCGTTGAGATCTTGTCAAAGAACCTATGCTTGTCTCTCCTGCGTGATGCGAGCTTGACAATCTGAACAGAATGTCCTGTACTTTGGACAATAAGCTGCCACTTAATTTTCCTTAGGCAGTGGTTTTAGAGTGCCCCTTGCGCCTGCAGTGTGGGCAGAAGGCTCTATCCTGCTTATGGTATGTGGGGCGAGATGGGGCAGATACTTGAAAGATATTTTCTGTATTTGGCCTGATTTGTTGGATTGTTGTAGTGTTGCCCACGTGTTTAATGGAGTTCCTGGGTGCTGGACAGCAGGCCTGGACACACCAGCAACGGCGGGATGGAGGCTGGGGTGAAGTAGCTTGGGTGGTAGTAGCCGGGGGTATGGTAGACTGGATGCCAGTGGCCGGGATTACTAGTAGTCGGAGAAACCAAGTTAGGAGCAGCCGGGGTAGCAGCAGACGTGTAGTAGCCAGAGGTCGAAGGCGGCTGATTGGAGGACAGACGGACGATGCGTGTAGCCTTTAGTTGTTGAGGCTGCCTGAAGTCCACCAATTTGCTGTTACGTATAGTTGCTACTTTTTATTCCACTCCTCGTCGATTCTGTGTTGTATAGCGGTGCGGTAGCGATCGACCTAACGTCTATTTCTTCAGTGCTTATTCTGTGGCACCGATGTTATCAATGAAGGTCAGGACGGTAACAACAGCGTCCCTTCTATCTGCCAGGGTATGAGAGGTGGTCTCGAAGTAAATTTGATGATGTTTTTCTTCCTGGCGAGTTCCACCTCGTAGCGCCGGCCGGATTATCTCACGAGCTCCCTAGGCTTAATTGAGCAGGTCTGCGTAGTCAGAGTCAGAAATCATCTAGTAGGTGATCAGGAATGTAGCAACACCCTGTGGGAAGGGCTGCTACGGCTTCATGGTAGACCCACAGCGGGCAGAGGTATCCGCCGCGTACGCAAAGCGACTGACCTCCACCACAGTCGAGCGTTGTGTTGAGCCGACACAGGTGGTGTGAACGATGTTGGGGGCAAGTCAACTGCAGTTGTACAGGGAATGACTCCGTGTTGGCGGTTTTTATGCAGCAAACCGCACACCATCTAACAGGCGCTCGTATCCAGGTAAAAACTGTGGGGAGTTTGCAATGAGTGGTGGTGACTCACATCTGCATAGTCACGGTGGAGGTGTGACGACGCGTGGCAGTCACGGGTGATGGTGTGACGTAGGGTGGGCAGTCACGGGTGGTGGTGTGAAGAGGTGGCAGTCACGGGTGGAGGTGTGACGAGGTGTGCAGTCCACGGGTGTGTGGTGTGACGAGGTGGCAGAGAGGGTGGTGGTGGTGACGAGGTGGCAGAGTCACGGGTGGTGGTGTGGACGACTTCGGTGCGCACGTCACGGTGGTGTGTGTACGAGGTGGCAGTCACGGGTGGAGGGTGTGACGAGGTGGTAGTCACGGGTGGGAGGCTGTGAACGAGGTAGGCAGTCACGGGTGGAGTGAGACAGGCGTAGGCAGTCACGGGGTGGTGGTGGACGATTTTTTGGGGATAGTCAAGGTTTTTTGGTGTGGGTTTTATTTCGTATTTGTGACAGAGGTGGCAGTCACGGGTGGGTGGTTGTGACGAGGTGGCAGTCAAGGGTGGTGGTGGGACGATTGGGGCAGCCACGGGTGGAAGTGACGATTCACGGGTAGGCAGTCAAGGGTGGTGGCAGTGTGAAGACGCGCACGGCAGTCACGGGTGGTGGTGTGACGATTGTGGTGGCAGTCCACGGGTGGTGGGAGTGACGAGGTGGAACGTCACGGGTGGTGGTGTGACGAAAGGTGGCAAGTCAAGGGTGGAGGTGTGACGAGGTGGTAAGTCACGGGTTGGCAGGTGTGACAGATCTCCTAGGTGGAGTCATGCAGGTGTGGGTGGACGGTGACGACCCGTCCACTCGGTCGGCATGGTCACGGGGTGGTCGGTAGTGACGGAGTTGGCACGCACGGGTGGTGGTTGTGACGATGGTGGCAGTCACGGGTGGTGGTTGTGGACTGAGGTCGGCAGTCAACGGGCTGGGGTGTGCGAAGGGTGGCGCCACGGGGTTGGAAGTGACGACCCCCGGGCTCACCGGGTGGCAAGTCAGGGGTGGTGGTCGTGACGAGGTGGCAGCACGGGTGAATTTGACGACTGGTGGCAGTCACGGGTGGTCGGTGTGAAGAGGTGCAGTCAGGGTGGTGCGCTGGTGACGCAGGGTTGGCAGTCGGGTCTGGTGGAGTGAGAGGTGGCGCCGCCGGTGGGCAGTCAAGTGGTGGTGGTACAGACAGCACCCCCTATCCGCTGGCAGAGTCACGGGTCGGTGGTCCGCCTGTGACGATGGTTGCACCTGCGCACGTCACGGGTGGCACGGTCGAGCGCGTGTGAGGCCACGAGTACAAATTCGGGTGGTCGGTGGGGCGGTGGCGGCGTGACGTGCAGTGTGATTGTCAGAAGGGACGTGGTGAGGGAGGAGGGAGGGGGAGGGAGTAATGTGTTCATGCACCACACACACACGCGGAGGGTGGCTGGGTTATTCACACACAACCAGATGTTGTGTATCACATCTCTCACAGCGCGATCCCTCCAGGAAGCCACGCGGGCAGTTCTAGTGAGAGAATGGGTGAGGAAAAAATGTGAAAAAAAAGATGGTATCGATGATAGAGAAATAAAAAACGTGGGTGGATGTGTGTGGGTGGCGAGCGCGGGGTCAAGTCATCAGGGTTGGATAGGTGACTATCGGGGTTGATCCAGGATGACGTCCCCGGCGTGATTTGAAGGGAGGAGAGTGGCAGTTTGACTTCTTGGTTGAGGTAAAACATCATTATTACACGCATTCTTCTGGTATTGTTGGCCCAGTATGAGGACATTTGATACCCTGACTGTGATCAGAAGAATCGTTACCGACAGATGGTCAACCTCACGCGCAGTGAAGTGCGACACACAGTTTCCTAAGGAAAAGCTTGGAGAACATTTAGCGCACAGGATGATGTAGAACACAGAGACCGGTGGAGCTGCGCGCGCAATCTCTCTCGCTCTATCTCTCCTCTTTCCATATCTTTTTCCAACCTTAGTTTTTTTCATCCTGACACATTCAGTTACTTCACGACACACATCTACTTCTCTATAATTAGTTCTATTTCCATCGTATGTATTTAATTTGATGTGTATTATATATTATGGTTCTTGTTTTTCTCTGCAATTGTCGTGTCGTTGTATTTTTTCTCGTTCTCTTGTTATGAATCTTAATATTTTGCTCTTTTATACATGTTAACGTGCTTTTTTCACGTTTTCTTTTCCTTAGAAATGTTTATATACAATAGTGCTGTTTGCTGCAGGTTTACGTAAACATTTGTTTTGTATACATGCCTGGCTGTATTTGTATAGTTTTTTTATAAGTGAAGATTGATGTGTGTGTTTGTGTGTGTGTGTGTGTGTGTGTGTGTGTGTTGTGTGGGGTGTGTGTGTGTGTGTGTGGTGTGTGTGTGTGTATGTATGTGTGTGTGTGTGTTGTGTGTGTGTGGTGTGTGGGGTGTGTGTGTAGTGTGAGTGTGTATATATGTGGTGTGTGTGTGTGTGGTGTGTGTGTGTGTGTGTGTGTGTGTGTGTGTGTGTGTGTGAGTGTGTGTGCGTGTGTGTGTGTGTGTATGTGTGTGTGTGTGTGTGTCAGTGGTGATAATTTCGACTTGAAATATTTGTATTATATCCCATATTATGTTTTGGTGGCAAAGTCTAGCTTACAAATAATATAAAAGAAAAATAGTGTAGAAAAATATGGGCTATTTGACGTTTTTTTTTCTATTTCTTCCGGCCTGTCTATCTTCCCTGCTTATCCGCGTCAATATTTGTCAAAGTGTATCACGAGAAGGATATCTGTTACTGCTTCGCTGCCTGTCCACAGCTCTTTTTTTTGTGAATGTCGCCATTAGTTGTTATTGTATCATTATTACTGTTATGGATACCCCATTGTATTATGCGTTACTATTCATTTCGTGTGTTACTGTTTAATTTTTGTTTAATTTTGTATGGATATATACACTTATTTTTCATGTCGTAAATCTTACCATTTCTTTTACAATTGTTATTTGTTCTGCTTTTTTTAATTCTATTGTGCACCTTTATTCGCATTTTTTTCAACATTTCCGTCAGCTGAGGATACGAGGTCAGCCATTCTTGCAGCAGTCCCTTATGTAAGCCTTGGAGCTGTCCTTTGTTATGTAGATCAGTGAAACCAGAAAACATGGCTTAGTTAGGAGAGAGAGAGAGAGAGGAGAGAGAGAGAGAAGAGAGAGGGGAGAGAAGAGAGGAGAGAGAAAAGAGAAGAGAGAGAGAGAGAGAGAGAGAGAGAGAGAGAGAGAGATCAAGTTACGCTCCTTTTTTAATCACTTCTTTCCCTCATTCTTCGTTTAGAAGACGACCAGTTTTGAGATGTTCCTGATACCACCTGATACACACCTCCCCTTGACTCCCTGCCGCACCCCATTATTATCAGCCTCCTCCTTCCTCCTCCTCCTCCTCCTCCTCCTCCTCCTCCTTCTCCTCCTCCTCCTTCTCCTCCTCCTCCTCCTCCTCCAGCCCATCACAGCGAGAGGCAATGAAGTAGACAGTATTCCCGCACGCACCCCATTTTCTATTTTCCCTCCGTTGGGGGCGGCGAAAGCGAAGGTATTATGAACATAAGAACATAAGAATAAAAATGGGAAAGCTACAACCCCGCGAAGCTACACGTGGTGTTCCCGTCACCTAACACTACCCACAAACCACCTTTTATCCCCCCCATGAACCTATCCAGCTCCCCTTTTAAAATCCCCCAAAGACTCTGCACTAACTACCCCGTCTAAAGAGACCATTCCACTCATTCACCCCCCTATTTGTGAACCCGTTTTTTTCCCATTTCTCTCTATTTCTCTATTTGGGAATGAGGCAAGACCGGAGCCCGACAGGAAAACCCCAAGCCCCCTAGATGCTGATAACTTGATCCGGAGGGAGAGGGGAGAGTTAGCAGCTGGGGGTTAGTTGTTTTTTCATTCTGCCTTTCCTCTTCCATTACTGTCTGTCAGGGAAAAGCAGGAAAGGGGGCGGCCCACCAGCGCCCCCACGTGAAAAATGAGCCTTTTGTCCAGTGCATTTATCTGCGTTTAATGAAAATCGAAAAGCAGGCCGGGCAAAAAGGAGGCGATGCGCGGCTGCCGTAATGAAAATCAGCATAGTCCTCTTAATAAAGGAGAGCGAGAAAAATAGTGTATCAGGGGCCTAGCTACGGGGGGCCATGTCCCCCACAGGTGCCCCAAAAACGGCCCAGGGCTCCCTATATCTATAAGCTCTAATACCCCCACATCTAACCTTTTTGAAATATAACCTTTCTATGTCATCAGAGTGGCCCCTTTGCTCCGTTCCCTAGGCCCCCCCCCCCCCCCCTTTTTATGCCTCCCTATTGATAAAAATAGCTACCCATGCTAGCAAGAAATCCAGTTTTTTAAAAAAACCCCACAAACTACGTAGAAAAAACAAATCTTATCCAAAAGGCTCTGCGACCCTTTTAATGAGTTCGAGGCACTAACGAACCCAATCAATATAAGCTTTTAAATCTACAAAACTATCTTACACTATTACAAACTTAACTACAAAATTTTAAAGACTTAGATAACGTTACAGATCAAAAATTTAATGGTCAGAGGTAAAAGGGTAAGGGCGGGGGGAAGGGAAAAATAAGGAAAGGTTAGTGTTCGAACGTGTTAAATTCCCTTTAGTAATCCCTAAACGACATCGAGAGCGAGCCACGGGGGGCGGGACGGGCTTAAGCGCTGGGAGAAAAGAGTTTATTTTAGTCAAACAAAAGCTCTATGTTTTTGCTTTTCTTCATATTCTGCAAAGTAAGTTTAATAAATGAGAAAGGAGGGAGGGGAAGAGAGTGAGAGGAATGATTGGCAGTGGCGGATCTAGATATCCCCCCAATTAAGTTTTAAATTCTAAGGGGAAAATTTAACCATTTCTTTTTAAGGCTTGCCATGGGGACCGCACATAGATTGGGGTCCAAACCTTGGCCAACCTTGTCAAAAATTTTTTGGCGGCGCCACTGGAGTGGGGAGGAAGGGAAAGGGAGTGAGAGCTTACGTTTATTTGGGTTTTTCCTCCCTGCAAAGTAATGGCTGTTGCACGTTATCTTTCCCTTTTTTTAACTCAGATCAGCTTTGCCAGTGGCGTACTACGAAGGGGTAACGTGCCCCCCCCCCCCCCCCCATGAAAATCCGGGGCCTCCCAGGTTCCCCCTCCACTGTCCATGGCTGCCGTAATCTGCTTGGACCTGTGACTGACGATATGCCCTAATATCTTTATCTGTGGCTCCAGAATACCCCTGAGCTAAGCTTGCCATAGTGCCCCACAATACACAGCTGTGCCCTCCAGGTGCCCCGCCATTGATTGATACCTAGCTACGCCACTAAAGTGTATATATATGAACTCTCCCACTCCTCCCCTTACAAATAATACTCATGCCACCCAACCCTCACTTCCTTTACTACTTATATGAATTGTCGTAAAGTTAAGCGCCGCTACTACTGCTTTACTACTACTACTACTACTACTACCACCCGCTTATCTCTTTTACCTCTAATATTATGCACTGTTCGGAAGGGCAAGGCAAAGAACACAGCAGGGCGAGATAAGGCGTCAGATCCATAAAGTGGAGGTCGTAAATTATGTAAGATGACGACCCGTAGCCCCCAGTACTTCCCGTCTCGCTGCCTCCTACAGGAACCGCCTCTATTTCTCTTGTAGCGGCCATGTAGGTGCTGGTTAACTTGTGGAAAAATAGTATAAAGAGGAATTAGTATGAGCTTGAGTGGTGATTGCTTCCGTGTATTATTTTATTTTTATTTGCACTTTTATTAGTACTTAGGGGGAGAGTCCGCCGTGACTATGAAAAAAAAAACTTAATATGCGAATTTGAATTATATGGTCTATGGCAACATCCTATCCTTTGGCTTTCGAATGGTGGAATTTTTTTCAGCCGGACATTTTTTTAAATGCCCATAGCGAGGGTCATTTAAACTTTCAAAGCTTGTAAAAAAAAAAAAAAAAGGATTTTTTGGGGGAATACTTTCCAAATATATCAAAACTAAGCCTATATAAAAAAAAAAACACGGCAATCTTCAGGGTGAAGTTTGTTACCCAGGTAACAATTCTGGAACAATTTTGGAAATGAAAAGTGCAACCTGTTCACAACATTTTTTGGAACAAATGTATACATCCAAAAAGGACTAGAAAACAGAGAAAAGAGAAGAATTACACCGAAGAAGACAATAAACAAGAAGAGGAAGACAGACAAAGGAATTCCAACCGAAAGCTATGCACCTGGTGAATTTTTATCGAACCTTGCAACAATGAGGGGCGTGGCGGGCCCTGACACCCTCGCCTTTGAGCGATTAATTAATACCTTTATAAGGTGGGACAAGGTGCAAATCCTTTTATGCATGCATTAATATGTGATTACGGGATCCCATAAAATTCATATAAAATAACTTTGGGACAGTATGTACCTTCACTGGAGCGCAGAAACTTTAGCAAAACTTCAAACGCGTTTTTCTCAAAACTAGTATAAAATGAACATAAAATCTAACTCCTCTTTTATTTTTGGCACGATTTTCACGAAACTTTAGGACACACGAAATCAAATCTCGTAGAAAAATCTGTTCTGATTTAATTTTTGTTTTTAATTCTTAGTTTTGATATATGGGAAAATTATCCTTAAATTTTTCATTCATTTTTTTTTTAAACATATATATAAAAAAAAAAATTCATAAACAATTTTCAAAATATTCTCAGAAAAAATTGTTAGAATAAAAATTAATTATCATATGCTCATGTTACAATGAAATTGGTCAAAAAATGGCTGAGGAGATGCAATTCAAAATTTCATAAGGAACCGACATAAATAGGTTCTTTAATTTTTTCAAATTTTTTCTTTCATCTTATCAGCTTGAACTTTTCATGTGATAACAATGGTACTAATATACACAACATATAAATTTTTCATGACCGTAGATGCAATTTTAAATTCACGGCGGACTCTCCCCTAAAGTTCATTTCCTCTTTTTTTATGTATGTATATTTAGCTTAGATTTTGCTATATATGCCTTAAGGCGAAACTAAATTATGAATACTATTATTGTTTTTATTATTAGAAGAAGAAGAATAACATAGCTGAATGAAAGAAGGAAGGAAGGCAGAGAGGGATTGATGAAAGAATAGGAGAACAAGGATTGCAAGAACAAGCATTGAGTAAAGAAGGGGAGGAGAACAAGATCGGATGAAGAGTAGCTAATTAGATGAAGAGATGGAGAGAATAATTTAGGATAACACCGTCATATATCTTTCAAATAGAAAGGAAATATTCCTTGATCTAATTCCATCAAGTATCCTCTATTGCAATATCACTTCTTTTTTTGAACGATCATAAGGCCTCACAAATGTTAACTATATAATGTTAACTCATAAATATCAACTATAAGGACTAACACGTTAACTATAGGGAGCATAAGGACTGATAAATGTTAACTATAGAATGTTATCTCATAAATATTAACTACATAAGGACTATATAATGTTAACTACAGGAGCCTCTATAGTCTTAATTTCACCTCGAATAGGAATATGACCTCAAACCTTATCAACATATCACTAATGAGCCAAGACAAGACAGGTAATTGCCAGGTGTTTCATGCCTCGATTACTACCTTCCGTATAGTGTGGTGGATGACCGGATAAGAGCGCGGGCTTCTAATTAGGTCCACAGTTCGAATCCCTGCATTGGCGGAGCGGTGAGAAAGCGTATAGGGTCTATGATTATCTTGAGCTGCTTTGTCAGCCTTATTTGGTGTGATTGTATAATGGCACGCAACAAAGGGTCTTGGGAATGTGTCTTAGTTCCGTTTGCATTTATATATTAAATGCTGTATTTATTGAAGGGATGAGAGAGAGAGAGAGAGAGAGAGAGAGAGAGAGAGAGAGAGAGAGAGAGAGAGAGAGAGAGAGAGAGAGAGAGAGAGAGAGAGAGAAAAAAAAGTAGGAAGGAGCATGAAAAAATAGTTTAGTGAGAAAATAAGAAAAGACTAAATAAATAAAACAAAATAACAACAGCGTTTAGTAGAGCAACCGGGCAAATCCTTTATATTTTTTGTGCAAGAAAAGTTTAGAGTGAAGACTTGAAAAAAATAGAAGAAAAAGAAGAAATAAAAATAAGTGAGCGGGATAGAATCAAGCAGAGTTGCGATGCTCTTTATTGTTTGAAGGTCGATTTTTTTTTAAACCTCCCAAAGCTTATCGTTTTATTCCCGCTTTTTTCAGATTTTATTGTATTTGGAGTTTGTCTTTCATGTCTTTTGTATTTAATTTCATTCTGTATTTGTCGGCCTTTTCATGATCGTTTTCTTCCTTGTACGAGTATTACAATATCCGTTTTTACTATTGATGTTTTTTTTGTACCTTCTAGTCGACCATATTTCTTTTCTTTCTTTCTTTCGTCTCTTTCATGTTCAGCCTCACGCAGCATGGAACATAAATTTTCACTGAAAATCACTAAAAGAAATCGATAAATAAAACCAATCAAAATGGCTCGGATAATAGCAAAGAGAAACGAACATTTAAAAAAATATGCATATAAGGATATTTAACGACAGTGATATATAAATGAAGCTCCAATTATGTATATCCTTCACTTTCCGCCTAAAATATAATATTACCTATATTGCGTCCGTAAGAGGATATCCATCAATCGGCTCAGAGTTTTTTAGGACGAAGAAGGAAATTAAATACTTTTTTTATTGCAGAAATTTGTTATTGTCGTGAATGAATTAAAATCATTATCAATTAACAGGTACTTTGTTTTTATGAATATTTCTAATATATTTCCTATTTGATTTCCGTCAAAATTCAGTATATTTATTTATTTTTAATAATATACCCCTTCTCACTCCCTCACTCATTCTCTCTCCCTCACTTTTGTCTCTCTCTCTCTCTCTCTCTTCTCTCTCTCTCTCCTCTCTCTCTCTCTCTCTCCTTTTCTCTCTCCTCTCTCTCTCTCCTCTCTCCCCCTCTCTCCTCTTCTCTCTCTCCTCTCTCTCTTCTCTCTCTCTCTCTCTCTCTCTCTCTCTCTCTCTCTCTCTCTCTCATCTCTCCTCTCTCTCTCTCTCTCTCTCTCTCTCTCCTCCTCTCTCTCCTCTCCCCTCTCTCTCTTCTCTCTTTTCTCTCTCCTTTTCTCCCCTTCTCCCCTCCTTTCCCTTCTCCCCCTTTTCCTCTTCTCTCTCCCCCCTTAAACCTCCTTCCTTTGATGTAGAAATTGTAGAGTTGTAAAAAAATTTATTTTTTTATCAGAATATACATTTCTCAGTAAAGAGGGGTTTTGAAAAGTACTTTGTCTTTTTAATTTCTGATTGGGCAAAAACTTTTTTTTAATTCCAAAAACTTTTTTCACCTATATTTTAAAAAACCCTACCAATAACTCCCCTCTTTCAAACCATCTCCTTCCTTTAAAATGAACATTCCCTTTTTTTAAAAAATCTACCGAAATCTCACATCTCTTTTGTTATATCAGCTTCTAAGGGAAATTAGGTGTTCCTGGGCTCCCCCCCCCGTCCCTTTTTTTCATCCCCCTCAGCTGTTGCTCTGTCAGGGGCCTTTTAATCCCCCATGGAAAAGGCCATACTGGGGGGGTAATGCCCCAATATTTGGGGGGATCCACTCATACGCTCTCCTAAAAAAAGGGTTGAGTCAAAAAAAGCTTTTCGTCTCTCAATTTTCCCCTTCTGACTGACCCCGTCTTCAAACTTTAAATCACCCCCCCGCAATGTTGCTTTTTTCTTGCCCCCTTTTTTCTACCGTCCATTTTAAATTTACTGCCCCTTCTTCAACTTGCTAAATGCATGCCTCCCCCCCCCCCCCCCCCCCCCCCCCCGCTGCACAAGACTTTCTACTCTTCCACCCTATTTTTCTCCCCCTCTTCCTAATGCAAAACGTTAATCAGCCCTTTTCCCCTTGAAACCCTTTCACGGGAAACTTTGGGAACTTTTTTTCCTGTTTCTATTTTTCCCCCCCCTTCCCCATGACTTTTTTTTTAAAGAAAGTGAAAAAAATAAAGATCTTAAAAAAAAGAGGAAAAGGGGTTTTTTTTAAAAGAGGGGGAAAAGGGGAAAAAAAAAAAAAAAAAAAATTGGGCCCCTCTCCCTAATTTTTAAATTCCCCATACTTTTCCCTTTTTTTTATATTGGGGCTGGGGAAATAAAGGGGGGCCTTTTTTTGATAAACCCCCCTTATTTTTTGGGGCCCCCCTTCCCCCCCCTTTTTTGGGTAAAAAATAAAAAAAAAAATTAAAAAGGGTTTTAAAATTTTTTTTTTTTGGGCCGAATTGAGAAGTGGGGGGGGTTTCCCCCCCCTTGTTCCCCCCTTTTGGAAAGAAATTTTTTTGTTTATTAGTTGGTTGGGAAAATTTGGGTTTGGTATACGAAATTTTTTTTACTAAATTTTGGGAAAAAAATTAAATTTTTTTTTTCAAAAATTTAAAAGAACCCAAAAAATTTTCCCAACCTAGGGGGGAAAGGTTTAAATTTTTATTTTTCGTTTTTACTTTCCCCCTCCCTGCAAACGTCCCCCGGGCCAAAGTCCCTTCCCTTTTAAAAAAAGTCATTCCTTTTTTGTGAAATTTTTTTCATCTCTGCCACCCCTCCCCCATTAATTTTTAAACTTTTTTTAAATAATTTTTTTCATTTAATTTTTGCTTTTTGAATTTTTTCAAAGTTTTTTTCTTTATAAAGGGTTTTTTTTCCCCCCCCCCCCAACCCAAAACGTTTGCCTCATTAAATTTTCCCCTTTTTTTTTTGATTTTTTTTTCCCAAACATTTTTGTTTTTTCGAATTTCAAAATAAAAAAGGGTTTCATTTTTGAAATTTTAAAGGGTTTTTAAGGGGGCAATTTTTTAATCCCCCCCCCTTTTCCCCTTTCTAATCCTTTTCCCCCCAAAAGGTGTTTTTGGTTTCCCCTGTGGTTTTCCAATTTTTGTTCCTTTTTTCCCCTTTTTTTTTTTTTTCCCCCCAAAAATTTTCCCTTTCCCAAAAAATTTTAAAAAACCCCCTTTTCCCCTAAATTTTGGGAGTCCCGAATTTATTTTTTAAAATTCCCCCCCCCTCCCCCCTCTCCCCCTTTCCCTTCCCCCCTCCCTTCCTCCCCCCCCTTCCCCCCTCCTCCCCCCCTCTCTCCCCCCTTTTCTCCCCTCCTCCCCCCTCCCTTCCCTCCTTCTCCCCCCCCTCTCCTCCCCCCTTCCTTTTCCCCCCTCCGTGATCCCCTCCCCCCCCCCTCCCCCCCTCTCCCCCTCCCTCTCCCCCTCCCCCCCTCTCTCCCCCCCTCCCCCCTCCCCCCTCCCCCCCTTTTTCTTCCCCCCCCTTTACTCTTCCCCCCCTTTTCCAAAACTTCCCTCTCTCTTTCCCCCTTCCCCTCCCTCCTTCCTCTCCCCTTTCCTCCTCCTCCTCCCCCCTCCCCTCCCCCTCCTCTCCCCCACCCCCTCCCTCTCCCCCCCTCTCTCCCCATCTCTCTCCACCTCCCCTCCCCTCTCCTCCCCCTTCCCTCTCTCCCTCCCCCCCTTTTTTTTCTCCCCTCCCCTTCCTTTTCTCCTCCCCTCCACCCCCCCTCTTCTTCCCCCTCCCCCGTTTTCCCCCTTTCTCCTCCTCCCCCCTTCATTCCCCCCCCCTCCCCCGTCTCCTCCCCTCCCTCTCCCCCTCCCCCTCCTCCTAATCCTCCTCCTCTTTCCCCCCCCGTTTTTCCCACCCCCTCCTACTCAAACCCCCTCCCCTCCCTTTTCCCCCTTTCCCCCTCCCTTTTTCTCCCTTCCTCCCTCCTCTCCCTTCCCCTCTCTCCCCCTCGGTCTCCCCTCCCTCCCCCTCCTTTCCTTCCCTTCGTCCTCCGTCCTCTTTTCCCCCTTTTCTCTTCCTCCCTCTTTTCCCACCCCCCGTTTTCCCTCTTTCTCCCTCTCTCCACCCCCCCTTTTTAATCCCACCCCCCCCCTTTCCCCCTTCCCCCCCCAACCTCCCCCCCCTCCTCCTCCCCCATCCCCTTCTCCCGCTCCTTCTCCCCCCCCACAAACCTCCCCTCTCCTCCTCTTCTCTCCCCCTCCCCTCTTTTCCCTCCCCCCCCCTCCCCCCTCCTCCTCTTTTCCCCCCTTTTTCCCCTTCCTTTTCTCCCCCCTTTTCCCTCTCTCTCTCTCTCCCCCCCTCGTCCCCTCCTCCCTTTTCCCCCCCCCCCCTCCTCCCCTCCCCTCTTCCCCGGGCCCCCCTTCCCCCTTTTTCTCCCCCCCTTTCCCCTCCCTCCCTCCTTTCCCTCTTTTCCCTTTTCCCCTCCTCCTTCCCCTCCCCGCCCCCCCCCCTTCCCCGCCCGTTTTTCCTTCCCTCTCCCCCTTCCTTTTCCCCCCAATCCTCCCCCCTCCCTCCCCTTTGTTCCCCCTCCTCCCCCTCTCCTTCCCCCCTCCCCCCATCCCTCTCCCCTTTTCCCCCCTCTCTCTTCCAATTTTCCCTATTTCCTTTTTTCCCCTTCCTCTTAATTTTCGTTTTTCAAGATTTTAAGGAAAAAAAAACGTGGGGGAAAAAAAAAAATATTTTTTAAAAAAAGAAAAAGGAAAAAAATTGAAAACAAAAGTGGGGGTTAAAGTGGGGGGGTTTTTGAATTAAAATTTTTTAAAAAAAAATCCCCCCCCAAAAAAAACATTAATTTTTTCCTCCCTTTTTTGGTTTCCCCCCGTGTTGGTGGAAAACAAAAAAAAAGAAAATGGGAAAACCGGCCCCCGATGAATTTTTCCCCCCCCTATTAATAAAAAAAAAAAATTTTTTACATCTCTTTTTTTTTTTCCCTTTTTTTTTTTTAAATTTCCAAGTTTTTAAAAACCTTCCCGTTTTTTCCCCTAATTTTAAAATTCCCCCCCGGGGTTTTTTTCCCCCCCTGTTAAAAGGGGAAAACCCGGAAAAAAACCGGGAAAAAGGTTTTTAATTTAAACCCTTGGGGGTAAAAAAAAAAAAAATAATAATTACATTTTAAAAAAAAAAATTTTTTGGGGGGGGGAAAAAGGAAAAAAGAAAAACCCTTGGGGAAAAAAGGGAAAATAAAAAAAAAAAAGACCCGGAAAAAAAAAAGGGAAAACAGAAATATGTTTGGGTTTTACGATAGGTCCAAATTTAGGGGGGTCCCCCCCAAAAACAAACTTTAAAGCCCCGGGGATCCCCACCCCAAATCACGTCCCCCCGTTTTTGGGGCCCTTTTTAATGGGACAAATGTAAAACCCTTTTTATTTTTCCCCCCCCCCCCCCAAACCAAAAAAAAGAAATTTTAAAAACCCAAGGGGTTTTTTAAAGAATGGGCCCCCCCCCCCCGGGGGGAAAAATTTAAAAAAAGGGACAAAAAAAAAAAAATAAAGGGTTTTTTATGAAATAAAAAATGAAAATTTAAAAAACGAAAAACCCCCTGGCCCCCTTTTGTATACCCCACGGCCCCCCGGGCGAGGGGGGGTTAAAAAAAAGACCCCCAATACCTTTTTTACAAATTTTTAAATTTAAAAAATTGGGAAAAAACCCTTTTAAAAAAACCCCCCGGTACTGGAAAAAAAATTTAAATTTAAAAACTTTCGTGGGGCTGGGGAAATGTCCCCCCCCTTATGTTAGTGAAAAAATTTTATGAATGAGGGGGCAAGGTTTTTTGGGGTTTTTGGGGGGGAATTTTCCCTTTTAAAAACAAAAATAAAAAAAAGTTCCTTTTTTTTAAATATTTTTGGGGAAAAAAATATAAAAATACCCTTGGAAAAAAAAAAGAAAAGGAAAAAAAGTATTAAAAAAAAAGAAAAAAAAAAAAAAAAAAGGGTTAAAAAAAAAAAAAAAATTTTATGTTTTCCCAAAGGGGATTTTTGGCCCGGGGGTTTAAAAGGCCACCCGAAAAAGGCCTTTGGGGGGACTTAAATTTTTTTTAAAAGGGAGGGGAAAAAGGGTTTTTGGTTGAAAAATTTTTTTGTTGGGGCCCCGAAAAATTTAAAAAATTTTTTTTTTTGTTTTCATCTATGGCCGGGGAAAGGCCCGGGGCCCTTGGGGTTTGGTTAAAAGGGGGCCCTGAAGGGGGGTTTACTTTAAAAGGGCCCGGGGTGGTTTGGGCCCCCCTCCCCGTGGGTGGCAAAAATGCGGATTTTTTTTTTTGTGACCCCCTGTGGGGTTAAAGGTTCATGCCCCCCCCCCCTATTTCCCCCAAAAGAGCACCTTCCCCAAATCGGGGGGGGGGGAGGGGTTTAAAAAGGGGCAAAAATGTGGGTGGTTTTTTTTAGGGAAACCCCGGGCGGGGGCAGGAAAAGGGGTTTTTTAAAAAGTGGGGTTTTTGGGTGGTTTTTTTTCCCCCCCCAAATCGGGGTCGGGGAAACCTCCCCCGGGCCCCCCCCCCGGGAAAAAGCCAAACCCGGGTTGGGCCCCTAACCACTCCCCTTTCACCCCCCCCCCCCATTTAAAGGCGCCCTCGCCAAAAATGTTTTTTGTTTCCCTGGTGGGTTGAAGGGGTTTGGGAGGGAGTTTGTAGTTTTGTAAAAAATTTTTAAATAGTTAAAATGGGTATTTTGTATTAAATAATTTTGTTAAAATTTTGATTTTTTTGTAGTAAAAAAAAAAGTTTGAAATAAAATAAAAAAAATAAAAAATACTTTCTACACTTTTCTAAAACACTAAATACTAATAATAATTAATTATTATTTTTTTTTTTTTAAATTTTTAAAAAAAATTTTTAAGTAAAAAAAATTAAAAAAATAAGGGAAGGAAAAAAGAAGGAAGAAAAAAAGACCAAAAAAAACCAAATACCATCCCCCTTTTTCCCCCTCTACTTTTTGCAGGGGTAAAAAAGGAAAATTTAAACTTTCCCAAAAAGAAAAATTTTTTTTGGGGGAAGGGCCCCAATGGGGGCCCGGGGGCTTTTTCCCTTTCCCCTTTAAAGGGGGTTTACCCCCGAGTAAAAGGGGCCCCCCCGGAAACCCAAAGGTTTTTGGGGCGGGGGGGGGGGAGTCCCCTTAGCCCCCCCCCCTCTCCCTTTTTGGGTGGGGAAAAAGAAAAACCCCTTAAAGGGGCCCCCGAGGGGATGGGGCTAGAAGGGGAAAAAAACTTTTTTGATGTTTTTCCCCGGGGGGGAAAAGGAAAGAACCCGGGAAAAGGGGGTAGAGGGGGGGGGAAATTTTGGGGGAAACCCCCTTTGTTTTCCCCCCTTTAAAAACCCTTCCCCCGTTGGGGGTAAAAGGGGGAAATGAATGGGGGCTACAAAAGGGGGAAAAATAAAAAGAAAAGGGGGATTTATAGGTTTTTTTTTGAGAGAGAGAAAAAACGGGGGAGAAAAAGAGGGGAAGGGGGGATTTAAAACTAGGAAAATTTTTTCAGTGGGGGGTTTTCGGGGGGGGTTTTTCCCCCGTTTAAATTTTTCCCCTCCTCCCGTGGGGGGGTTGGGGGAGGGAAAAATGTGCAAACCCCCCCCCCATTCCAAATTTGGGTAAGGAAATTTGGGAAATTTAATTTATAAATGGAAAAGAACCCGGGAGAAAAGAAATTTAATTTAAAAATGTTTTCAAAACCCCTAGATCAATTTTAGTCCCCCCCGGGAAAACCAAGGGGGTTTTTTTCCCTGTTTGAAAAGGGGCCCAGAGATCACTTTAAAATTTTTTTTTGATAGAGGACCCCCCCCTGGGGGGAAAAAATATAAAATAACGGGAAATTTGCCCCCCCATCTGAAAACCCGGGCCCAAAAAAATCCCCCATAAATCCCCCGGAAAATTTTTCCCAAAAATTTTGTTTCCTTTTCCCCCAAATGACCCCTCCCCGGGGAATGCCGGGGAAGGGCCCCCTTCCTTACGAAAACGCCCCCTAAAAAACCCAAAAAAAAAGACCCCCTTAAAGGGGGAAATTGGGGGTTAGACTCAAAAGGGAAAACCTTAAATTTTAAACCCGCTTACAAGATTTTAAACCTACTTTAAGTTTGGATTTAAAAAAAAAATTAAAAAATTTTTTAGTAAAGGGTCGTAAATACAAAAATTTTTTAAAAAAAAAATGGAAAATCCTTTGGGGGTTTTAATTCCCCCCAAAAAATTTTTATTAATATAAAGGAAATTTGCAAAAAAAAACATTTTTTTTTTGGGCTGTCCTTAAATTTTTTAAATTTCACATGAAAAAATTTTTTAAAAATAAACCCAAAAAGAAAATGTAAAGGGCCCTGTTAAAATTTTAGGGTCCCAAAAAAAAAAAGAAATGATGAATTTAACTAAAAACCCGAGGTAAAAAACCATTTTCAACCCTTTTTTTTTAAAGGGTTTGGGGGATGAGAGGTACAAACAGGGAAAAATCCCCCGCTTTCTTTTGCTTCCTTTTTTTAAGGAAAAAAAACGTTTTTTTTTGGGCCAAATAAATGGAAATAAGGAAAGGTTTTTTTGGGGGACCCAAAATTTGGGAAAAATTTTCCCTGTCCCCCCCCCCTTTTTTTTAATTTCATACGGGGGAAAACAAACCTTTTATTTTTACACTGAGAAAAGAATAAAATTGGGGTCTCAAAAATTTGTTTGTTTATTTTTTTGTTGTTTTTTTTTCCCCCAAAGTAAAAAAGGATGGGAAAAATAAATTGGAAAATTGTTTTTCCATTTTTTTGCAAAAGGGTGAGTCCAATTTTTTAAAGAGGGGGTTTTTGGGCTTGGGGGGCCCCCTTTTGTACATAATCATCCAGCCCCCTTTTTCCTTTTTTCTAACTAGCTGGATTATTAAAATATTACATCCTTTGTCAGAAGCCTGACAGCTGCAGTATACTGACAACAAATTAGCTCATATTGTCTACAAACACATCGCTTAGTGGCACAGGACGTGCCTTTACATGGCATTCGGAAGTCATCTGGCAGTAAGACCTGACATCGTTCCGGCTCAAGGATGCCACCAGCCGCGCTGTAGTCAAAATTCCTTGGAACAAGGTGCACTTTCTCCAGACAGTCTAGTTGCATGTACGTCCTATAAAATGCCCTGAGAATATGCCCCCTGATAGAACGACTGCTTATCCTAGGTAGGTAGGTCAAGGATAGTCTTTTTGCTGTTGGAAGAAGTGATATCTTAGCTCATCAATTGTTTTGCATTGTGTTCCAGACTTGTACTCATTAACTGGAGACTCTTCTATCAATGAAAAGTTAATCTCATTTTGGTGCTTTCCGAAGTTTTGGAGGTAGTGACACGGATTGGCTTTCAGTCCAGCTGCTTTTGTGCCGAATTTGCTTGTTGAATCACAACCTGAGAGATGATGCAGATCTAAAAGTACTTTGCAAGTTTCCGTG
>JACEEZ010013269.1:0-36716 GCA_016584305.1 Chionoecetes opilio
TAGGTTAGGGTTAGGATGGGTTAGGTATAGGTTAGGGATGGGTTGTTAGGTTAGATGGTTAGGATAGGTTTTAGTTAGGGGTAGGGTTAGTTAGTTAGGGATGGGTTAGGTTAGGTTAGGAGGGTTAGGTTAGTTAGGGAGGGGTTTAGGTTAGGGAGGTTAGGTTAAGGTAGGGAGGGGTTAGTTAGTTAGGGATGGGGTTAGGTTAGGCGATGGGTTAAAAAGGTTAGTAGGATGGTTAGGTTAGGTTAGGGATGGGTGGGTAGTGGTTAGGTTGGGTTAGGTAGGTTAGGTTAGAGGTATGGGGCTTGGTTCGGTTAGTTAGGGCATGGGTATAGGTTAGTAGTTTGGAGGGTTGGAGTTCAGTTAGGAGGGTTAGGTTAGGTTGGTTGGGAGGGTTGGTTTGGTTGGGTTGGTTGGTTGGTTGGGTTAGGGTTGGGTTGGTTTAGGTTAGGGATGGGTTAGGTTAGGTATGGGTAGTTAGTTAGGGATGGTTGGTTGGGAAAAAGGGTGGTTAGGTTAGGATGGGTTATAGTTGGTAGGGTGGTTAAGGTAAGGGATGGGTTTAGGGTGGGTTTAGGATGGTTAGGTTAGTTAGGTAGGGATTTAGGTTTAGGTTACGGCAAAAGGTTGGTTAGGTTAGGATGGTTTGGTTAGGTTTGGTTAGGATGGTTAGGTTAGGTTGGGATGGGTTAGGTTAGGTTAGGTATGGGTTAGGTTAGGTTAGGATAGGGTTAGGTTAGGTTAGGTTTAGGGATGGGTTAGGTTAGGGATGGGTTAGGTTGGGGATGGTTTAGGTTGGGTTTCAGGTTAGGTTAGTTGGGGTGGGAGGTGGTAGGTTTATGGGTAGGTTAGGTTAGGTTAGGAGGGTTAGGTGGGTTTAGGTATGGGTTAGGTTAGGTTAGGTGGTTAGGTTAGGGATGGGTTAGGTTAGGTTAGGGAATGGGTTGGTTAGGGATGGGTTAGGTTGGGAGGGGTTTAATGGCGTTTTAGGGGTTAGGTTTGGTTAGGTTAGGGATGGGTTTAGGTTAGGGGATGGGTTTTAGGTAGGTTGGTTTTAGGGAGGTTAGGTTTAGGTTGGATGGGTTTATGGTTAGGTTAGGTTGGAGGGATGGGTTAGGTTAGGTTTGGGATGGGTTAGGTTTTAGGTTGGAGGGTTAGTAGGTTAGGGAGGGTTAGGTTAGGGTGGGTTAGGTTTAGGTTAGGAATGGGTTAGGTTAGGTTAGGGATGGGTTAGGTTAGGTTAGGGATGGTTAGGGTTAGGTTAGGGATGGGTTTAGGTTAGGTTGGGGATGGGTTAGGTTGGGTTAGGGATGGGTTAGGTTAGGTAGGGGTTAGGTTGGGTTGGGAGGGGTTTAAAGGTTAGGGAGGGGTTGGGTTAGGTTAGGGATGGGTTAGGTTAGGGATTTGGTTTAGGTTAGGATGGGTAGGTTAGGGAGGGGTTTTTTGGGTTAAGGGTTAGGTTTTGGGTTGGGGTTAAGGTAAAGGTTGGGTTAGGTTTTATTTTTATTTTTTTTTTGTCATTTTTGCAAAAAAAAAAAAAAAAAAATTGCGACAGAAACGGTTGCAGATTCATTCAAAAACACTAAAAACCACCAAAAAAAACATAAGGCGCAACAGAAAATCGTTGGTTGGGTGACTATAAATTGACCAAAAAAAATACCACAAAGAAAAAAAAGTCACAGTCATTTCGGACAATTTCCTTCCACCCCTTCACCAAAATCCCATAAAACTCTAAATCCTACACAAAAACAAACAATTCCCACAGAAACCCACCAAACACCCTGAAATATTGAGCTCCAAACAGTTTCTACATAACCCTTAATAGACCCTTAATTATAGGTTGACCAAAGGTTAACTACGCGCTATAAAGGTGCTGGGAGGTATGATAGTACTCATCCGCTTTAGGTTATTAGTTGGTTATGCTTCGTATGAGATAACTACGTCCTCATCGCTCCGAATTGTAAACATTGTCCACGTCCATTTGTTGTGAGGGTAGAGCCATCTTGGTTGGCTGTGGGAAGTGCGGCAGAGCACACGAGCACGAGGTTGCTGACGTTTTTCCCATGTCTGTCTGTTCTGTTCTCTGCTCTGTATGCTGGTCTGTCTCTCTCTGTATGCTGTCTGTCTCTTCGTCTTCTCTCGGTCCGTCTGTCGTCGGTGTGTTCTGTCTATTTCTCATTTTTTTTTCTGTCATTGCGTCGGTCTGCTCGAACCACTGTCTGTCGGTCGGTCTGTTTCTGATCGGTCTCCTCTCTCTGTCTGTCTCACTTCTGTCTGTCCTGTCGTCTGTCTGTCTGTCTGTCCACTGTCTGTCTGCACTGTCTTCTCCACTCTGCTCGTAGCTTGTCACCTGTTGTTCTAATTACTTGAATACTTGTAGGGGCATTGGATTCTTTGTCTATTAGGCCTAACATTAGGTAAATGGGCTTATGGCATACAGCGGTGGCCTCTGTGCTAATCCAACGTACGGCACTTAGCCCCTTAAGCGTAATTGAGCATTGTGGTACCCGGGAAAACTTAGGGCTAGTGTGACACCTGGGTTACCACACGTTACCTTCCCAGGTTTACCTCACCATTCGGTATCCCATTTATTCACCATCCATGAAAGGAAGGGTACCGCTGAGAAATTACATTAATAGGGGAAGAGATTGAAATAGACACTATAGTGATCAATATAGCTAACGCAGGAATTTCTCAAAGGCCTCATTCCTGAATCACTGGTTAGGCTCTTATATTTTAAACCACAGTAGTAATTTAAGACACGTTAGCGAATTAAGACGGTGAGAACGGGGATTCCTGTAGGTTAGAATACAGTTTAGAACGCATGCTCGACGTTCGTTGAGCCCGCAAGTCGCCACCTTACTTTCCTGTTTCTTGTGGAAGGTGACCTATTCTCGCCTTGGTAAAGGTATGTTGTGAAAATGTTGCTTAACTAGAGATGTAGACATGGCACTTTAACTGGTGATTTCTTTTTGTTGACCCACGACTAATGAGAGTGCATTACTTGCGGCACCAAGGTAGGATGCTGTGGTGGACCAGGGGCCAAGCGCTCACAAATGAGCAGAGGGTGGCAACAACAAACATGTCACAGCCAGCCGTGTGCAGGGACAAGGGGAAAAGAAGGAAATAGAGAAAATAAGGTGAGAGGGAAAACAGTTGGAAGTTGGGATAGCTAAGTTATACATTATATTAGGATAACGACTTGAGCATTACACGTGCGTATCGCTAGGAGGGAAGGAAGACTAATATTAAGATAACTTATGACATGTACACCAGATGGAAGTGAGAAGTAAAGAGTTGAATATATTAATACTTAGAAATATATTGTAACGATTTATCAGTCAGTTTTCACAACATACATATTTTCTTAAATCTTTTATTTTGTTTAATCATATACTTGTTTTCCCCACTTAATGGAGGGATGGCGGCGATTTTTGTGAGGTTGGTCACCGAGTAAGCTCCTGTAGATGGTCAAAAGACCAATACATTATGGTGACAGCGGTTGCGATCCATTCGATGGTATCCGCGTACCCACGAGCCAACTAACGCCTGTGTTTGGTTAGACGTTTTTTTTGTCAAGTGACAGTTTACCTAGTGATCACATACTGTACAGTATGGTGGCTATAAGTATAGGTGCTACAGAGCTACCGTTAGTGATTATGACTAGTTCGCTCAGTACCGTGGCGGAATGATGATACTAAGCGCTAACAGTAGCCCGGTGTACCCACATGCTTTAAACCATAGACTGTGAAAAGACATTAGTGATGGCCTGTGGAAAAGCGAAACGGAGTAGTGAAGGGGCTTGCAACATGAAACATGCAACAGCCAAGCACCCGCTGTGTGACATGAAAGTGTTTATGGGTGATGTAGGAGCGTGAAGGAGTGGGATGGCGGTGATGTGACACTACATCCACGTGTGATGCAGTGGGGAACGATGCGAGGGGAAGTGGATAATAGCGGATGTGTGGTGTGGAAGTGGATGGAGATGAATGTGTGGATAGCGGGGTTCGTGTATTCCACACTTAAAAGATAAGGTAGGCGGAGTCAGTAAAAGGTGCGGTTAAGGTTAGGTACCTTACATGCGGCTTAGATTAACATTAGGATAGATGTAACTGCCGCATGTAGAACTAGACGCCCTACAAGTAAGCAACTCCTTTTACGGGTTGTCGTGGCAGTATAATAGCCACCTTAGAAAAGTTGCGTATAGAGTGGTAGTAATGCGAGGGGGAATCTGACACTAACACCATTTGAGAGAGGAGGTCAGGTGAGAGCCCATTACGTGCGTTATTATATGACAGACAGTGTTAATCCTCTAGTGAGAAAAGTAGTAATTTAATTTTGCACCAATCTTCTCTATGATGAGAGAGAGAAACGAGACGAGAGGATGAAGGTCCCCATAGAAAGAATGTAAAAAGGCTTAGAATGCTTGGCTTTAGAGGGTGCACACAGATTGCCAATGAACACTAAACCGCTAGGTTGTCGTTAAGACCACGGATGTGCTATTGGCGCGGAAGTTGCTCGTTGGGTGAATAGGACCGCAGAGATGTCATGTATGCTCGCAAAGGAGGTGAGTGACGCCTTATCCCAAGGTATGAGGGTATGAGTAAAATCCGACGTCGTGTTTCTTCCCTACGCCACCTACGCCCAGGATTAGTGGTTGGTAACAAGAAAATACCCACCACTACAGACTAGAGCGACGAGTCCAGTCGCGACTCTATAGGGTCTTCGGCCTTGACAAATAAGAGAAAGTGAGAAGGTTTAATTTTCAAGGGATTGAAGGCCATTACATAAATACGTCTATTCCGCCAAACTTGGTCATAAATATCCTAATCTTGGTGGAGGGAAGTTGATCATAGTTAGGAATACATACTATTGCATTTTGTTGTAAATTTTGTGGAAGAATTGGACTGCTGCAGGGAGAGAATATTTGTTTGTGAGTGATAGAACATCCTAAGAAAATTTATTATGAAAATGTTTGTTGATGGATTTGATAAATTTTCTTTTTGATTTTTAGTTAGATATCCTGGTAGGATGCTTGATGAAGGACTGAGCAAAGGAAAATTTATTTTTGGGGGGGAAGAAGCTATGTAAAACGCACGAGCAGAAATTTACATAATAGGGTAAGAGATGAAATAACACATAGTATCCCCAATATAGCTAACGCACTAATTTTCTCCCTTACGCCCTCAATTCCTGAATCACTGGTTAGGCTTATATTTTAAAACAGTAGTAATAAGGACACGTAGCGAAACGAGTTGGATGGAGAAACGGGTGATTCTAGGGTTAGAATAATTTTAGAAGCCAAGCCTCGCCGTTCTTGAGTTCAAGTCGCCTGTGGGAAGGTGATATTCTCGCCTTGGAAATAGGTATGTTGTGAAATGTTCTTGTTAACTAGAGATTGTAGACATGACTTAACTGGGTGAGCTGTCTCCTCCTTGTTGACCAAGACTAATGGAAGTGCATTAATAGGGTCCCAAGGTAGATGCTGAGTGGGGACCAGGGGCCAAGCGCTCACACTATGAGCAGGAGGGGGCCTAACCCACATACATGTCACGCCAGCCGTGTGTTGAGGACAAGGAGAAAAGAAGGAAATTGAAAAATAGTGAGAGGGAAACAGTTTGGAAGTGGGATAGACCTACGTATACATATATTAGGGAAACGACTTGAGCATTACACGGCGTTTATCGCTAGGCGGGAAGGAAGACTTAATATTAAGTATAAACTTTACGAATGTACACCAGTGGGAAGTGAGACAGTAAAGAGTTCGAATATTATCTTATAATTAGAAAATCTATTACAACGCGTTAATTCATCAGTTTCCAACATACAATGTTTCTTAAATCTTAATTTTCTTGTTCACTCATATATTTCTTTCCACATAATGTGGGTGGTGGCAGCGGCAGTAACCAGGGACTGAGAGTAACTATACAATAGGTGGGTACTACCAAAATGGTAAACTAAGGTGTAGATGGTCAAAAGACCATTACAGAAGATGAACAGTGCATGGGCTGCCACGCCGACTGGACTCCCTGGCGGGATTCGAACATGGGGCCCACTGATCCAGCACAGACAACATACACCGGCTTATGTCAATACCGTAAGTCTGATATAGTACCTCCTCTTGCCCCGAAATACTTCTTGGGATCAGGAGCAATATCTGGCGCCAAATCCGATGCAAATCACAACGCCAGACTTTCACGCTAGCGCAAGTTTGTACGACCGCCCTCCTGTCTGGATCCAGCAAGCGTCACTTACTCCTTATTGTCGTGACCGGGTCACAGGGCCAAAATTATGGTGTAGATACACCCCTATGAGGATGGTGTACGTAGCCCCGGTTGTATCTCATTATCTAAATAAAACGTCCATTTACAGCCTAATAGACGTACCACCGAGGTAAGGATTGAAATATAAGCCTATTGGTCGCCGGCAGCGTGTGTATGCTTACAAATGTTTAGGAGAGACAAGCCTCGGTAGGGAGGGCCGCCTCCGGCCGTCAAGGGACCACTAATATCTATATAACATGGATCGCGGATCTGGCTAGGCTGTGCGCGAGATACTGAAGTCAGCCACCCAGCCACCAGCCCACCAGAAGAGAGCATAGGCAGAAACAAGTAAATTGCACGAGCAAATGGCAGGACAAGGAAAGAGTTGGTGGAAACAATGAAGATCGACAAGGCCAGGAAAGAAAGGAACAGTCAAATGGAAGTGTAGGGTCTGAGAAAGAATAGGTCACAGTGAAGCTGAAAGAAAGAGTATTGACAGCATGGAAGAGTATAAAAAAAAAAAGAGTAAGGAAAAAGGACGTGGCGAAATGCTGGGGATGAGGAAGCAAGAGGGAATGAAGAGAGAAAAAAAAGGTTGTCAGAGAATTCAGGGAAAAAGGTGAAGGGACGGAGGTAGGGAATGGTAGAAGTGTCTAGAGAGGAGAAGAGAGTAGCATACAGGAAAAGTAGAAGAATAGTGGGTGAATTCGGCAGCGTCACTACGGGAGAAAAAGGAAATGGCCAGAGCTGTAGAGACTTCTGAAAGCATATATTGGAGGTGTGAATGAGCTGATAGTGACTTAGGGAAAAACGTCCACCTTAGGGAGGAAAATAGAGGGAAATGAGATGAAGAAATTAGAATGGATGGAGATTGAAGGGTATGTAAGAAAACTGAAAATGGAAGGGCCCCTGAATGGACGTTATCCCGAAGAATTTATAGAGAGGGAGGTGAGGGAGTAATGAGGGAATGCATGAGTTGTTTGGACATATATGGAGACAGGAAAGGGTGCCTGGTGCCTGGGAATCGACAGTAGAGTGACCCTCATACATAAAGGGAGACACAAGAGTAGGAAGGAGATTAAAAATTACAGGCCAATAGCGGTATGTGGACACGGTATGTAAGATTTTCTGTGGTGGACTGAATGAAAGACGAGGTGAAGTTGTGGAAAGAAATAAGGTGATGGGTGAAGCGCAGAATGATTTCAGAAAAGACAGGAGAGGTGAGGACAATATGTTTGTAGTGAATAGAAGTGATTGAGAGAACAAAGGAGGACGGGAAGAAAGAAATATCTAGGCCTTTACTAGATATTGAGAAAGAGTATTATGACAAGAGTGGATAGGAGAATGCTATGATAAGGTATTGGAGACACGATTGGCTATGGATGTGAGAAAGGTCGTTAAAATAATAAGCAGTATGTATGAGAACAACAGGCCAAGTTCATAGCCGGGGAATCGAGACTGGATGGTGTGAATAGTAAGAGAGGAGTAAGACAGGGTTTTGTGGCCTTCTCTCTAATTTGTTGGTTATATATGTTGAGGAAATGGAGGAGAGTGAAGCGTACAGGTTCTGGGTTGTGAAAAGGGAGATGAATAGTGTTGAGTGTAGATGTACTGCAGATATGTGGGGATCCTTAGTGAAAACCACAATGAGCTACAAGAGATGCTGAATGCTGTGACTGAAGTAGGAAGGGACTTAACGTTAGGCTCAGTAAGGAGAGAGTCAAGTGTCGGTGGTGAATGGGGATGACTCTGATGATGACAGGATTTTGGATGGTGGGGGAATGAAATAAAAGAGAACGAAAGAGTACAAGGTATCCGGGTATGTGGTTGGATGATAAAGGCTGTGAGAAAAAGTAAAACATGAAGGCGAGGATAGCTAGAGCCAACCAGTGGAGTTGGAAGGCTAGGCAGTTGTGCAAGATGTCGGGCCAACAAGTATGAAGTCGTGTGAGAGGACTATGGAAGGGTTCGTGCAGTCCCTAGCATATGTATGGCTGGAAACAATGGTGTGGTCTAGGAAGGAGTTGGGACAGATGGAAAGTAACACAGAAACAACAGTCAGGCAGAATAGCATTAGGAGCAATAGATATGCCCGTGCAGGGGAAGCGATTAGAGGAGACATGGGATGGAGCACGTTCAAGAGAGAGGATAGCAAAGGCAGGACTGAGGTTACAGAGCTAAGGACTGCAACGAATGGATGACAGCAAAGGGCAAGCAAGTTTGGGATGGAATATGTACTGGAAGTGGAGAAAGACTCAGTAAAGTGGAAGATGGACAGCGTGAACTGGGAATGTTGTGAACGGAGTGATGAGACATGGGAGTAGGCTGTATGCAAAAATGGAAATATAAATAGGAGAGTGGAGAGAAAGGGAAAGAAGAATGGCGGAGGGGAATGAGTGAGAAATCAACACTGGAATGTACAGGAGATAAGGGACAGCTCACGGATGAAAGGTCTATGATGGTGGTATGAGGGGACCTACTATTCGAGCCAGGACAAAGGTCGCTGGAGTGTAAATAGTCGTATGTAAGTATGGAAGAATGGTGGCAGCAAGGTGTGTGTGATGTGTGTGAAAGGAGTGTGGATTGAAACGTGGAGTGGAAGCACGTGATGCTGGAATTAGTGAAACACGGTATGAGTATGCTAGGCACACAGATGTTGGGGTAGTGGGTAGGAGAAGGTCGGAGTGGGAAGAAGGGCGAGAGATAGGACAGAAAGAGTGGAGATGGAGTACCTGCGGGGGGGTGGTGCTGAGTGGAGAGAAGTGACAGTTTCGTGGATTGAGAGTGTAAAAGAATTCTTGGAGAACTATTGGAGAGCACAGTAGGAGAGAGCATGAGAGGCAGGGGGGCCCCTAGTGAGGGGGACCCCGTATGAATGTGCTGCAGAGAGAGGGGAAGGAGGGGAAAAAGAAATCCCTAAGTTTTGCTTGTCCCCCTTTTGCTTCTTCTTCCCAACAGATTACATGTGGGGGAGACGCCGGACCAAAGGCTTCACTGACCAGCATCCTGCTGGCTGTGACTCCCAAATCAAGATCAAGAAGTCAAGATCACCAAGATGGCCGACCAAAAAAAGGACGTGGACAACAGTTACAATTCGGAACGATGAGACGTATTATCATCGAAGACAACACAACACCAACGAGGGAGTACTATCACACACTCCCCACCATCTTTGAATAGCCGCGTAGGAACCTTGGTGTCACCTTTAATAAAGGGTCTATGGAATGGTTATGTACAAGCCCGTTGTTTGGAGCTCAATATTTCAGGGTGTTTTAGGTGGATCTTTTGTTGCGGAATTATTTGTTTTGTGTGGGGATTTAGAGGTTTTGTGGGATTTGGTGATGGGGGTGAAGGAAATTGTCCGAAATGACTTTTGCGATGACGTTATTATTTTTTCTTTGTGGTATTTTTGAGTCAATTTATAGTCACCAGAACAAACGAGTTTCTGTTGAGCCTTATATTTTCTGGTGTGTTTTATGTGTTTTTGATGAATCTGCAAACGTTTTCTGTCGCAATTTTTTTTTTTTTTTTTTTTTGCAAAAATGACGAATAAAAAAAAAAAAAAATTTAAAACCTAACCCACCTTTACATTACCTAACCATACCATACCTAACCCATACCAACCTAACCTAACCCCATCACTAACCTAACCCAGACCTATACCTACCTAACCCATACCTAACCCATACCTAAACCTAACCCATACCTAACCTAACCTAACCTAACCCATACTACCTACCTAACCCATACACTAAACTTAACCATACCTAACCTATACCTAAACCATACTACACGAACCTAACCTACCTAACCTAACCAATAACCTAAAACCTAACTAAACCCATACCTAACCTACCTAACATAACCCATACCTAACCTAACCCATACCCAACCCATACAAACCTAAACCTAACCTACCGATACCTAACTAACCCATACCTAACCACCTATATCCTTAACCTAAACCTACCTAACCATTACCTAATTACAAAAACCTACTCCTAAAAACAAAAATCACACAGAAAATCGTTTGTGGCGTTAAACACTATAAATTATCCATTTCTTTTAATTGGTATGATTTATACCACAGGACCAGAAGGGGGCAGTTACTGAGTTAGTTCGTCACATCACAGTTGTGCGGTCAATTTTTTACGGTAGAGCGTGTGCCATTACTCTCCCCTTCCCCAAACAAAACACACACAACACACACACACACACACACACACACACACACACACACACACACACACACACACACACACACACACAATTGGGAGTGTGGTTTCTGTTTACCTTATTGGATTCTAGGAAACATTCTCTCTGAGCTTCCGTCGCAAATCATTACTTTTGGAGATAATGACATGTTGTTTATAGGGAGGCGAGAGACAAGTGTTTACGTCCGCCACACTCTTCTTCCTCTTGTGACCTGCATCGCCTCTGTTCTTCCCTTGCCGCGGACACTTTTTTAATGCAGATTTGGCTTTAGTTAGGAGGTTAAAGCGTGGGAATAGGTTAGGTTAGGTTAGATTAGAGAGTCTAAAGGTGGGGTTAGGTTAGTTTAATTGTCATATCTCCTATACACTCCTTCCTATTAAAAACATCTTATATCTCCATAAGTAGTGATTTGTGACGGAAGTTCACAGAGAAAATGTTTCTTAGAATCTATTAAGGTGAACAGAAACCACACTCCCAATTGTGTCGCCAAATATTACGAATGATGGCATCACTACTGCTGTGTCTGTGCCACTGAAGATGATACACAGTAGTTTATATCATGACTATAATCTACCCTGTTTCAGCGTTGTTTTATGCTTTGTAGCTGCAGGTATAGACGGTTTACAATTCATCTACTCATTTTTTCGGGCGACGACAACGGCGGAGGACACTCAAGAACTAAACAAATAGCTTGGCGATCTTAGTGTAGGTCACCAATGGATGATAATTTTGTCATTTGTTCATTTATAGCCCTACTATGAACAGATTTAAGACACAAAAATGACAACTCTCCAGATAGCCCTTTAACTTTCTGAATCATGGATGTAGAAATGTAAGTTTTTAACGCCACCAACGTCTGTACAGCGAAAAGAAACTTGTCCTGGCGACTTAGTGTTATCTACAGTAGTAGTTGTACACCAAAAATTGTTTCGTAGTATATATGAAACCTAGTTTGTTTTGTACATCAGCTCAGAGTTGAACTTGACTACTAGAGTTACGAAATGACACCAGGTTGTAGAAAAAACTCAAATCAGTGTACGAAACAACTAACAAAACCTGCGTACGAAACAACTTGTGTACGAAACTCCCTGTAACCCTTTTTTTTTGTTGTATTAATTAACTCTAGAGACCAGAATTGCCGATATAAATTTTCGCTATTGTGCGACCACCGATATTGAGGGGCCGTATACAACGTTTTATCGCTGTAGCAGCCGTGTGGTGCCGTTAATACTTATTTCTACATCATGATTTCCAGGAAAGTTAGAAATGGGCATCTGGAGAGTCTGTTTTTTATTTTGTGTCTTCATCTGTGTCATAGTAGGGCTATAAATGAACACATTACAAAAATATCACCAGAGTGGCGTTTTCCTGCATAGTTCTCATGTGTTTTGGATGAATCTGGCACTCGTCTTTGTACGAAATGGTTGTTTATAGGGAGTTTCGTACACAAGTTGTTTCGTACCCAGGTTTTCTTCGTTGTTTCGTACACTGATTTTGAGTTTTTTCCTACATAATTGGTGTCGTTTCGTAACTAGTAGTAAAGTTCAACTCTGAGCTGAGTGTACGAAACGACTATGGTTTCCTATAGACTACGAAACAACATTTTGGTGTACGAATCTACTGGTGTACGAAACAACTTGTGTACGAACTGAATGTTGGTAGTGGTGGTGGTAGTAGTAGTAGTAGTAGTAGTAGTAGTAGTAGTAGTAGTAGTGATAGTAGTTTGTAAAATCGTTATATGAGAGAGAGAGAGCTGGAGAAGTGATATCAGTAACAGGAAGTGGAGAGAGAGAGAGAGAGCTGGAGAAGTGATATAAGTAACAGGAATGAAGAGAGAGAGGAGAGAGAGAGAGAGAGAGAGAGAGAGCAGAGAGAGAGAGGAGCTGGAGAAGTGATATAATTACCAGGAAGTGGAGAGAGAGATAGAGAGAGAGAGAGGAGAGAGAGAGAAGAGAGAGAAGAGAGAGAGAGAGAGAGAGAGGAGGAGAGAGTAGCTGAGCAGTGGATATAAGTACAGGAAGTGGAGAGAGGAGAGAGCTGGAGAAGTGATATAAAGTACCAGGAAGTGGAGAGAAGGGAGAGAGAGAGAGCTGGAAAGTGATATAAGTACAGAAGTGGGAGAGAGAGAGGGAAGAGAGAGAGCCTGGAGAAGTGATAAGTAACAGGAAGTGGAAGAGAGAGGAGAGAGAAGAGAGAGAGATTTGTGACATTATGTGTTTATTAGTATTTTATTTTACATGATTATATATTTTTTCTCTTCTTGATTATTTACATTATATTTTCTTTGTTTCTTCTGGTTCTTCCTTTTTATTGTATTTCCTTCCTTCCTTCCTTCTTCCTTCTATCTTTTCTAAAATATTTCTTTGCTCCAGCAAGAAATCTCTTCGGTCGGCAAGCATCTTTTAGGAGGATGAACAACAAGCAAAATTTTTTCTCTTGCCAAGAGAACTTTCTCTTGCTCCCCCCGCAGAAACGCCTTGTATTCATATACTCTGCAGGGCTATATCTTTGCCTAACAAGCTATTAATTTTTTTTTTTTCTTAACAGGAACTAGCGGCGTGTAAGTCTCACGGCCCTCGTTTAAGCTTCCTTATTTTTCTTATGTTCTTATGTCTTACTCATTGGCAACTCAGAAGTGTCATCTGAGTGCTCTGGGCCGGTCCTCCACCGCAAACATTCTGGCCACTTGAGAGTATCTCCTCAACATTCTTTGCCACTCAGCAACTCAAAGTGCTTTCAGAGTGGCTAGAGTAGCAAAGTTCTTTATAAAAACCACCCCTGCTCTAAAACAAACTACACAGACGCTTTTGCACTCAATGCTTTTCATATTCCAAGGACGGAAATGGTTTCAGGAATATTTTTTTCTATTAATTATATAAGTTTTTTTTTAAGTGAAATGTGAATGTCGATTGCAAATGGACGTGGCTGGAGGGAAGCTGTCCCTTGTCTGTATCCCTGGCAGGGATTGACCTCTGCCCCCTCCCCCCCCCCCCCCCTCTCTTTCTTTATGTGTATGTATTGATTAATGGAAGTATTTACTGTATATTGTGTTTTACTTATGCCACTGATGTTACACATTCCTGAGCAAATTCAATTGAATAGAAGAATATTCTGTTTTCATATTCTGTCCTTGCCTGTAATTGAGAGAGAGAGAGATAGAGAGAGAGAGAGAGACGAGAGAGAGAGAGAGAGAGGAGAGAGAGAGAAGAGAGAGAGAGAGAGAGAGAGAGAAGAGAGAGAGCCAGCCCCTCTCTCTCACTCCCCCCATTATCTGCCCCATTTACCATTATTGGTTGTGCCTGATGTGCAAGGCTTAGCTACACTTGCCTGCATTGAAGTCACTAGTCCACTCACCAATCCTACTCCTCCACCCTGCTAGAGCGGTGGCGTGAGGCTCCTGTGCTGGCCTTACTACCTTTGGCTGCAACACTGGCTGGGTGTGAGCTGGAGGGTGAGCAGGAAAGCACCCT
Organism: Chionoecetes opilio; assembly: GCA_016584305.1. Taxonomy (NCBI): domain Eukaryota; kingdom Metazoa; phylum Arthropoda; class Malacostraca; order Decapoda; family Majidae; genus Chionoecetes; species Chionoecetes opilio. The sequence goes on from JACEEZ010013269.1 coordinate 13,952, forward strand.
TCAAGGAAGACTTGCCTGCTTGTGTGCTGACGGGCCCACCAATGTTACAGGTGCTGAGGTGACGGTCCAGGTCGCGCCCACGCAAGAGCCGGGAGGAGTCCCTGGTCGGTGGGCGCCGCCTGGACTCTTCACCTCATCACCTGTAACTTGGTGGCCGTCAGCACACAAGCAGGCAAGTGCTTCCTTGAGGGTGCCTTCCTGCTTCACCCTCCAGCTCACACCCAGCCAGTGTTTGCAGCCAAGGAGTACGGCCAGCACAGGGCTCACGCCACCACTCTACAGGGTGTAGAGTAGAGTGGTGAGTGGCTATGAACACTTCAATGCAGGCAAGTGTAGCTAAGGTCTTGCACATCAGGCACAACCAATAATGGTAATGGCAGATAATGGGGGAGTGAGAGAGAGGGGCTGGCTTTCTCTCTCTCTCTCTCTCTCTCTCTCTCTCTCCTCTCTCTCTCTCTCTCTCTCTCCTCTCTCTCTCTCTCTCTCTCTCTCTCTCTCTCTCTCCTCTCTCTCAATAAACAGGCAAGGACAGAATATGAAAAATGATATTCTTCTATTCAATTGAAATTTGCTCATAATGTGTACAAGACATTGCATAAGTAAAACCACAACTATACAGTAAATACTTTCGCATGAATCAATACATACACATAAGAAAGAGAGGGGGGGGGGAGGGGGGCGAGGTCAATCCCCATGCCATGGGATCAGACAAGGTGACCGCTTCCTCCGCACACCTGTCCCATTTGCCATCGACATCACATTTTCACTTAAAAAATAACTTTATAATTAATAGAAAAATATTTCCGAAACCATTTTCCGTGAATTGAAAGCACTTGAGTGCAAGCGGTCTGTTAGGTTTGTTTTTAGATCAGGGGTGGTTTTTATAAGAATCTTTGCTACTTTAGCCCCTCTGACACTTTGAGTTGCTCTGAGTGGCAAGAAATGTTGATGAGATACCTCCTCAAGTGGCCAAACTGTTTTGAGTGGCGGGACCGGCCAGGACTACTCAGATGACACTTCTGAGTTTGCCATGAGTAAGAACGTAAGAACTAAGAAAATAAGGAAGCTACCAGAGGCCGTGAGACTTACACCGCTGTTCCTGTTAAGGAAAAAAAAAAAATTAATAGCTTGTTAGGCAACTATAGCCCTGCAGATTATATGATAAAGGCGTTTCTGCGGGGGAGCAAGAGAACATTTCTCTTGGCAAGAGAAAAAATTTTGCTTGTTGTTCAATCATCCTAAAAAGATTCTTGCCGACCGCAAGAGATTTCTTGTCTGTAAGCAAAAGAAATTAGAAAAGATAGAAGGGGAAGGAGGAAGGAAGGAAAACAATAAAAAAGGAGAACAGACAACAAGAAAATATATGTAAATATCAGAAGATAAACAGAATATAGAATCATGTAAAATAAAATACTAATAAACAAATAGGTCACAAATTCTCTCTCTCTCTCTCTCTCTCCTCTCTCCCTTCCTGTTACTTTTCACTTCTCCAGCTCTCTCTCTCTCTCTCTCTCTCCACTTCCTGTTACTTATATCAACTTTCCCAGCTCTCTCTCTCTCTCTCTCTCCACTTCTGTTACTTATATCACTTCTCCGCTCCTCTCTCGCTCTCCATTTTTCTTCCTGTTACTTATATCACTTCTCCAGCTCTCTCTCTCTCTCTCTCTCTCTCTCTCTCTCTCTCTCTCTCTCTCTCTCTCTCTCTCTCTCTCTCTCTCTCTCTCTCTCCACTTCCTGTTACTTATCTCACTTCTCCGCCTCTCTCTCTCTCTCTCTCTCTCTCTCTCTCTCGTCTCTCTCTCTCTCTCTCTCTTCACTTCCCTGTTACTTATTCACTTCTCCAGCCTCTCTCTCTCTCTCTCCACTTCCTGTTCCTGATATCACTCTCGCGCTCTCTCTCTCTCATATAAACGATTTTACAAACTACTACACTACTACTACTATTTTTTGTTTTTTCTACTACTACTCCTACTACTACTACTACTACACCACCACTACCAACATTCGTTCGTACACAATTGTTTCGTACACCATAGATTCGTACACCAAATGTTGTTTTCGTCAGTCTATCGAGAAACCATAGTCGTTTTCGTACACTCAGCTCAGAGTTGAACTTTACTACTAGTTACGAAACGACACCAATTATGTAGGAAAAAACTCAAAATCAGTGTAGCGAACACGAGAAACTGGGTACGAAACAACTTGTGTACGAAACTCCCTATAAAACAACCATTTCGTAAAGACGATGGCCAGATTCAGCCAAAACACATGAGAACTATGCAGGAAAACGCCACTCTGGTGATATTTTGGTACGTGTTCTTTTTATAGCCTACTATGACACAGATGCAGCACAAAATAAACAGACATCTCCAGATAGCCCCTTCTAACTTTCTCTGAAATCATGGATGTAGAAATGTAAGTAATTACGCCACCACACGCGTACAGCGATAAAAACGTGTATACGGCCTCAATATCGGTGGTCCCCAATAGCGAAAATTTTATCGCAATTCTGGTCCTAGATATATAATAACAACAAAAAAATGGTTACAGGGGTTTCAGGGGGGGGGGGGGGGGGACACAAGTTGTTTCGTACGCAGGTTGTTTGTTAGATGTTTCTACACTGATTTTGAGTTTTTTTCGTACATACCTGGTGTCGTTTCGTAACTCTAGTATCAAGTTCAACTCTGAAGCTGAGTGTACGAACGACTTTAAAAGGGGTTTTTTTTTTTTTTTTTCCTAGAGACTAGCGAACAAATTTTTGGTGTACGGAACTCTACTACTTAATAAACACTAAGTCGCCTAGACACGTTTTTTTCGCTGTACAGACGTGTGGTGGCGTTAATACTTACATTTCTACATCCATGATTTCAGGAAAGTATAAGGGCTATCTGGAGAGAGTGTCCATTTTGTATCTTCATCTGTGGTCATAGTAGGGCTAATAAATGAACAAATTACAAAACATATCCCCGACAATGGGACCTACACTAAGATCGCCGCTAGTGTTTATGTTTCTCAGTGTCCTCCCGCGTCCGTCGTCGCCCGAAAAAAAATAGTAGTGAATTGTAACTGTCTATACTTGCAGCTACAAGCTAAAACACTCTGAAACAGGGTAGCTTACGACAGTCCTTGAATAAACTCGGTGTATCTCTTCAGTGGCACAGACCACAGCAGTATGAGGCTATCATTCGTAATATTTGGCGACACAAATTGGGAGTGTGGTTTCTGTTCCCTTAATAGATTTTTTAATAGGAAGGGGGGAGTGTACATGAGATATGAAAATTAAACTAACCTAACCCACCTTTAGACCTCACTACTCTAACCTAACCTAACCTATTGCCATGCTTTAACCTCCTAACTAAAGCAAATCTGCATTAAAAAAGTGTCCGCAGCAAGGGAGAACAGAGCGATGCAGGTCACAAGAGGATGAAGAGTGTGGCGGACGTTAACACTTGTCTCTCGCCTCCCTATGACAACATGTCATTATCTCCCAAAAGTAATGAATTTGGCGACGGAAGCTCGAGAGAATTTTCCTAGAATCCAATAAGGTAAACAGAAACCACACTCCCAATTGTGTGTGTGTGTGTGTGTGTGTGTGTGTGGTGTGTGTGTATTCATCTAGTTGTATTCACTAGTTGATTTTACTAGGGCCGAAGCTACACTGTATGGCCCTGTCCCATATCAACACTTTTATCATTCATCCTTAGTTGGTTAGTGTTGGGGAAGCCACCATCCCGGGAGGCGGGTCAAACCCCTGGCTACACCCGGTACCACATTCACTGCTGGGTGACAGGGCCTCGGTTTTAAGAGGAAACAACCCATCTGTTTCCGCTCCGCCCGTTGGTGTGTGCGCGTGTGTGTGTGTGGTGTTTGTTTTTGGGGGAAGGGGAAGTATGGGCAAAGCTACGTAGAAATTGACCGAAACAACTTGTGTACGAACTGACTGCACCCTTCTTGTCCTATGTAAAATAATACCAATAAAAAAACCCACATTTTTTTCTTGCCTCCAATAGGTGCCTTGTTCTAATGGGCTTGTTTTATTTTGCGCAAAAAAAAAAAAAAATAATAATAATAAATAAATAAATAAACCTAACCTAACCTAACCTTGTTGTAATGAAACCTAACCTTACAGGTTTTACATGAAACCTAACTCAACCTTAGGGGAGATCCGCATGAATTTTAAATTTTTTTTGCATCTACGGTCATGAATAATTTATATTTGTGTCTATTAGTACCCTTGTTATCACTTAACATTTTCAAGATGATCAGATGAAAGGAAAAAAAAAATTTGAAAAAATTAAGAACCTATTTTTTGTCAGTTTTAGATGAAATTTTGAATTGCACTCCTCAGCCATTTTTTACCAATTTCCTTGTTGACATGAGCATATGATAATTCATTGTTATTACAACAATTTGGTTCTGATAATATTTTGAAAATTGTTTTCGATTTTTTTTTTTTTAAATTGTAAAAAAAAAAAAAAAATAATTGAAAATTTTAAGTCTAATTTCCCTTATCAAACTGAGACTTAAAAACAAAAAATTTCTCAGAACAGATTTTTCTACGATATTTGATTTTGTGTCCTAAAGTTTTCGTGAAAATCGTGCCAGAATAAAAGCAGAGAGAATTTTATGTTCATTTTATACTAGTTTTGAGAAAAACGCGTTGAAGTTTTGCTAAGTTTTCTGTGCTGCAGTGAAGGCACTATACGTCAATGGCTACTTGCATATTAATGTTTATGGGATCAGTAATCCATATCATGCATGCTAAAAAGATCTGCCTTGTCCCCCCTTATAAGGTATTATTAATCGCTCCAGCGAGGGTGGTTTAGGGCGCCACGCCCCTCATTGTGGCAAGGTTTTCCAGCACAGTCAACCAGGTGGCATATCATTCGGCTGGAATTCCTTGTCCTGTCTCCTCTCCTTGTTTATTGTCTTCTTCGGTGTCATTCTTCCTCTTTTCTCTCTTTGCTAACCTTTTCGGATGTAGACATTTGTGTCCAAAATTTTTGTGAACAGGTTGCACTTTTCATATCAATTGTTCCGAATTGTTACATGGGTAACAACTTCACCCTGAAGATTGCTGTTTTTAATTTTTTTTTAAGGCTTACTTTTGATTTATGGGACAATTATCCAATTTTTTTTTTTTTTTTTTTTTTTTTTTTTACAAGTTTTGAAGTTTAAATGCCCCTCGCTATGGGCCCGTTAAAAAATGTCCGACTGAAAAAAATTCACCCTTCGAAAGCCAAGTGGGGGTGGAATTTAGGTGTTGCCATAGACCCATATACTCAAATTCGCATATTAAACATTATTTTCATATTGGTCCACGGCGGACTTTCCCTTAACCATAAGTCATTATTATTTTTTTTTTTTCTTTCTCGCAATAAGGTTATAATGGAGGGATAGTTTCACTGTCGTTTTTCAAGACACCACCTACTTTTCTTGGCCTACACTAGGTGCTTGTTCTAATGGTGCTTGTTTTTATTTGCGGAGCAAACCAAAAAAAAAAAAAAAAAAAGTATATTCTGTTGTTAAGGTTTAGGTTAGACTTTCTTTTAAACCTGTAAGGTTAGTTAGTTTCTTTAAACCTGTAAGGTTAGGTTAGGTTTCATTAAATAAGGTTAGGTTAGGTTTCATTTTTTTATTTTTTTGGTTGCGCAAAATAAAAACAAACACCATTAAAACAAGCACCTATTGTAAGGCCAGAAAAAGTAGTTGGTGTCTCTGAAAACGACCCGTGAAACTCTCCTCCATTTTTACAAAAAGATAACAAAGAAAAAAATAGTCACAAAAGTCAATTCGGACAATTCCTTCCACCCCCCACCATCACAAAATCCTCGCAAAACTTCCAAAATCCCACAAAAAACGTAATTCCCACAGAAACCCCCAAAACACCCTGAAATCTGGAGCTACAAACACGTCTTTACATAACCCTTAATAGACCCTTATTAAGGTGACACTGATATGAACCATGTCAAGTCCGAAACATGCTCCAAAGCGCGCGCGAGGACAGAATAAATTCAAGATGACAAGTTTTTCAAAATTCTTGATGAAAAAACTCGCTAGTAGGCCCCTCAGTACTACTCGTAGGTATTTGTGGTTTCTTCGATGATAACTACTCGTCATCGTCCGTAATTGTAACTATTTGTCACGTCCATTTGTTGTGGGTCGCCTTCTTCTCTCTTCTTCTTGTGACCTTAGCGGTTAGTATCGCTTCATAGGTCCTCTCCACTTCGTCTCCTTTGTTAACAAAACTTTGGTTATCTTCTTGTGGACGCTTGGTGGCGGTGGAACGCGAGCGCGAGCACGATCACGAGTTGCGACTTCTCTGTTCTGTCTGTCTGTCTGATCTCTCCCTGTTTGTCTGTCTGTTTCTCTCACTCTCTGTCTTCTGTCCTCTTCTCGTCTCTCTCTTTCTGCTGTCTGTTTTCTCTCTCCCTGTCTGTCTCTCTCTTCTCCCTGTCTTTTCTCTCTTTTCTTTGTCTGCTGTCCCTGTCTGTCTTTCTCTCCTGTCCTGTCTGTCTGTCCTCTCTCATCCCTGCCTGTTGTCTCTCACTCTCTGTCTGTCTGTCTCTCTCGATCTCTCCTGTCTGTCTGTCTCTCTCTCTCTCCCTGTCCTGTTTCTCTCTTTTTCTTTGCTGTCTGTCCTCTCTCTGTCTGTCTGTCCTGTCTGATCAAGGGCACAGTGTCCTGTCTGTCTCTCTCTACCTGTCTGTTCTCTCACTCTCTGTCTGCCTGCTCTCTCGATCTCTCTCTGTCTGTCTGTCGTTTCTCTCTCCCTGTCGGTCTCTCTCTCTCTCCCTGTCTGTTTCTCTTTCTTTGTCTGTCTGTCTGTCTGTCCTCTCCCTGTCTGTCTCTCTCTCGCTCCCTGTCTGTTTCCTCCTCTTTTTCTTTGTCTGTCTGTCTGTCTGTCTCTCCCTGTCTGTCTCTCTCTCTCCTGTCTGTTTCTCTTTTTCTTTGTCTGTCCTGTCTGTCTGTCTTCTCAATGTCTGCGCTCTCCTCTCCCTGTCTGTTTTCTCTCTTTTCTTTGTCTTCTGTCTCTCTCTGTCTGTCTCTCCTGTCTGTCTCTTGTCTGTCTGTCGTCTTTCTCTCTGTCTGTATGTCTGTCTGTCTGTCTCTTAATAATAATCTAATAATTAATAAAATAATTGATATCTTGATATTTCTTTCATTTCTTCGATATGAAAAAGATAGTGAGTGACAAAAGGAAAGAAAATGAGTGAAAATTGTGAGAAACTTTAAAGAAGTTAGAGAAAGTGAAGAAAATAAGTTAAGTGAAACAAAAATGAGTGAAAAAAAGTGAGAAATTTTAAAGAAAGTGAGAAAATAAGTGAGTGAATTTATAAATAGTGAAAAACGAGAAATTTAAAGGGGGAAAAAAAAAGTGAGAAAAAAAGAAAGTTAAGAAAGTGAGACAATAGTGAAGTGAATAGAAAATATGTGAAATTAGGACAGAAAAAATGAAACTTAGTGGATAGAAAAAAAAAATGCAAATAAATAAATAAATAAAAGCAGCCACGCCCACCGACCGCCACCACGCCCACACACTCTCCGCTAAGACAACCAGCCATGGGCCAGATCTCCTCCTCTGTAAGGGCCCCAAGTTTATGGAACAGCCTCCACGTCCCTAAGACCAACACAGACATGGGGGCCAGCAGAACTCTCTCTTAAGGTGCCCAAGTTATGGAACAGCCTCCCGTCGCTAGTTAAATATGCCTAACACCTCAGTCCTTTCAAAACTAAACTCAAACTTGTACTTCGGGATGGAATGATTTTTAGTATAGAACTTTTTGTTCTTTAATGTATATAGTAATTCCTTAGGTAAAACTATATGTACCTTTTATAATGATTTTACTTATTTATTTGTTTGTTCTTCTAATAATGCTTTTAGTCCTTTTACTTTTTATTATGCATATTTCTGTATATATATATATTTAATATCGATTATTTTTCTATTTTAAAATTTTATAATTTTATATTTTTAATGTTTTAATGCAAAACTGTGTACTTTATTATGTACTACTAGCCGCAAATTGCCGCCTCCCGTGCGGACTTTTTGGCTAGCTCCTGCGGAGGGCTATTGTGGCCCTCGGCCGAATCGAAGGCCCACCACACAGTCGCCCGCCTATCTGGAGACTCCTCCATATAGCCCCTTCTAACTTTCCTGAAATCCTGGATGTATAAATGTATGTATTAACGCCAACCCTCACTTAAAGAAAAAAACAACACCCCAACCCATTCACTCACCCATTACCCATCAGCCCACCCATTCACTCCCATGTACCCATCACCCCCCCCCATTCACTCACTCATTACCATACATCACACACCCTTCACTCACCCATTACCCTACACCCCCCATCTATTCCCTCACCATCACCATCACCCCCACCCATTCACTCACCCTCCACCCCACCCCATTACTCATCACCCCACCCATTCACTCATCATTTAACCATCACCCTACATCAAGGTTTCCTCAATTCTCGCACCACTTTTTTTTCACATTCTCGCTAACATGGCCTAACAAAAAAAAGAAAGAAAAAAAGTGACCGGATCATCCCATAAGTGGGGCTTAAAACCTTCCCTGGTCAACCCTGGTTCCAAAAATGTGCCAGATGATAGGAGTTCGCAACGGGCGGAACCTATCCCACACACACACAGACCTACACACACACTTTCGCTTTTATTAGCGGGTATCACACTAGGCGTTTTCGTCGGACTGTGTTCGTCGTAACAACATGCATTTGGGTTGGACCTTGTTCTGGAACACTGACAACACACAGCACACGGTTGAGCAACCGCTCACCCAACAATAACAAAACAAAGATGAAGCGATGACAGCGAGAGGCGCGGAGATTTGTTGTTAATGTTTTACCTTAGGGCAATATATATACGTAGCTACCTGGTGATAAAAGGGATGAGGTGATTGTTGAGAAGAGAACAGCGACAGATGAAGACGCGGTTTCATGTTGAGTAAATGGGTTATAGTGGACGAGAACGGCGCGTCCGGTTAGTTAAGTTCGGTTAGTTTATCATCCCGTCAGGTGTCGAAGGGACTGAGCCCCTCCCGTTTAGTAAGGTTAGGTTCGGTTGAGGTTAGGGTAATAATTTTCATCCCACAGCGTGGCAGAGCCCAAAATGGAGTGGCGGTGCGGGGCGCCGCCAGGCACTCTTTACCTTGTGGCCACCGGAAACCTGTGCGGGCGCCGCCCGCCGCCCAATTTGCCAAACCACACCCCAATTGTGTAAGCAATTTCGGTCCCTAGTGTGAATAATACCGATATGTAGTCAGTGTCTCAGGAAAGACCGGGGCGCATCCTCGTCCATTTTACGGTCTTGATATTACAGGTGGTCCCGTGTGTATTGGTTAGCACGCTTCGGCTCACAACCGAGAGTCCGGGTCGATACCCCGGCGGAGCGAAGACAATGGGTGGTCTTCTTAAAACCCGACCCTGTCCCCCAGCAGTGAATGGGTACCGGTGTTATGGTTTGTGACCGCCCCCTCCCGGGTGTGCTTCGGGGGGGGGGGGGGGGGGGCCACACTAATGCCCAGTTGCAAGAAATGGACGTTTTCCACCATCGAGTACGCGATAGTGAGTGGGGCGCCCGACTGTCGTGATACTCATTGATGAGTTTCATGACGGCCTGATTTTGCCCCCCATCGGATGATGTCCCGAAATCGAAGCGAGGTGTACCAGCCCCGTGCGATAAATAGAAATAATATATTTACTACTATAACTTAATTTAGTCCCAGTCATTTCTATCATGAATTATTGTTTTCCATAACAAAAAATATACTAATACTTTGTATTAGCAATTTGCTGTTTTCAATAGAAAGGGCGTACGAAAAGATTTCACAAGTTCTGAGGTGACCATTTGAGTTACCATGACACCGCCACGCTGGTGGTTTACTCCTCCTCCGCCTCTCTCTCTCTCTCTCTCTCTCTCTTCCAGTTTGCAAGAAGTGGTCATTTTCCACCAGTCACGATAGTGAGTGGGGCGCCCGACCGTCGTGATATTTTTCAATTGATAAGTTTCATGAACGGCTGATTTTGCCTCCCATCGCATGAACCGACGTCGGGAGCCATTGCGAGGTGGTATGCCGGAGGGGTCACCCACCCTAAGACCAAGACCAGATGCATAAAAATAACATTGCAATTTGGCGCCAAAGACGGTTCGGACTCCCAACTCAGAGAAATAACTTCTTATAGGTAAATATCGCACGTGTCTCACCAAGTTTTCAATTTTGATGTAAATATGCAGTTTTTAACCAATACTACCTATTGACCACTAACTACTCTCCTGTCATAACGAGGAAGTGGGGGGGGGGCTGCGCCCCTCCAGACCCCCTGCTAGTTAAATAACTAAACTTGGACATTGTTTTTCTTAACCTAACCTCGCTAGGGGGGTATTGCCCACCCCCAGCCCTCCGCTAGTTAACGCACTGTCGCCTAGGCATTGTTTTCTTACCTAACCTCGCAGGGGGGTTTCGTTCCCCCCAGACCCCCCCGCTAGTTAACGCCTGAGCCTAGGCATTGTTTCTTAACAAAACTCGCAAGGGGGTTTCGTTCCCCCCCAGACCCTCCCCCCGCTAGTTAACTAACCTAACCTAGGCATTGTTTTCTTAACAAAACTCGCAGGGGTGGTTTTCATTCCCCCCAACCCCCCGCTAGTTAAACTAACGCTAACCTGGGCATTGTTTTCTTAACAAAACTCGCAAAGGGGGTTTCGTCGGCGGGGGTCCACGCGTCGACCCCCAACCCCCCCCCCCGCTAGTTAACTACCTAACCTCGCAAGGGGGTTTCTTTGAAAAACCCAGACCCCCCGCACTAGTTAACGCACTGAGTCCTAGGCATTGTTTTCTTAACAAACTCGCAAGGGGTGGTTCGTTCCCCCCCAGACCCCCCCCTAGTTACTAACTAACCTAGGCTTGGTTTTCATAACAAACTCGCAAGGGGGTTTTCGTTCCCCCCCTGACCCCCCCGCTAGTTTACCTAACCTAACCTAGGCATTGTTTTCTTAACAAAACTCGCAAGGGGTTTCGATCGGGTCCCACCCCCAGATCCCCCGCTAGTTAACCTACCTAACCAGGCTTGTTTTCGTTAACACCACTTCGCAAAGGGGGTTTCGTTCCCCCCCAGACCCCCCGCTAGTTAACTAACTCTCCCTGGGCATGTGTTTTTTCTAAAGAAAAACTCGCAAGGGGCGTTTCGTTCCCGCCCTAGACCCCCCAGCTAATTAATTAGTAACTAGCTGGGCATTGTTTTCTTACATAACCTCGCTAGGGGGGTTTCGCCCCCCCCCAGACCCCCCTGCTAGTTACTATCCAACCTGTGTCCTTGTTTTCGTTACGTAACCTCGCTAGGGGGGTTTCCCCCCCCCCCAGAACCCCCCTGATAGGTGACTAACCTAACCTGGGCAATTTTTTTCGTACCTACTCGTTTGGGGAGTTTTGTCCGTCACCCCCGCCAGACCCCCTTGTGTTATTTTTATTTCCGACGGCTGTCTGTGGCGTCCCAAGATTGAGGTGAAAATGTAAATAAGCCCTCCGGTCAAAACATGCGGGAAGAACACCAGATGGGTGTGTTGAGTTTTTGACTGTCTTGACTTGATTCTTTCAACGGAACTACAGAAAACAACTGAAAATTATGATTACTGCCTTTTTGCTTCGTAACCGCGTTGAATACTTCATCAGAAATGTATCACATATTGAATATTTGATTATTGTTTCAATGGAAGTATTTAATAATACATGTGCTCATCGATCTCTCAGTCGGTAGGGGATACCACCCTACAATTTTTGCCCGATGGGGCCCACGATGGGGATGAATGGCGCTGTTTCTTGACCCAGAGGTGTCGGGCATTTCCACGCCGGGACCCTATGGGGAGCACGATAAGACCTTCTTGCAACTGGGCTCTCTCTCATGGTTTACAATTTATTTGCGTTCTAGATGATTCTAGTCAGTAACATTTAGCCATTACTTTATTATCATTTCCGAAAGGTAACTGCATAAAAGTACACATACTTCAATCATAGTTAAAGTCCTGTTCACTTATATCCCAGCGGAATACCGAGCGGGTATAGGCGTTGGTTAGGCTGCAATGATCCGTTGAGGACCATATGAGCCTGGTGATGTCCTATGATGCGTTCACCAGGCGTGATTAGTTGAATCAGTCTTCTTCAGTTAGACACCGTAAGGTGGATGACAACGTATTGTTATGAGGTGTGGTGTACTCCGCCCACCCCCCGTATCACCAAGCCGCTGTCAATAGTGGCGCGGACATCCACTCGCTTGTCTTGAGTTCCCGGCAACTGAAATATGATTAGCTGCCTTTTCTGCTTAGTACCGCGTTGCTTCTTCCTCAGAAATGTGTCACATATTGATATGTTATTATTGATGTTCAATGGAAGTATTGATTATATCTGGTGCTCATCGATCATCTCATCGTGTAGTGGGTTACCGCCCGACTATTTTTTCCCGATGGGGCACACGATGGGGGTGAAATGACGCTGTTCTTTAACCTGTGCAGTCGGGCATTTCCACGCGGACCCTATAGGACACACGTAGAGACCTCCTGCAACTGGCCCTAAGCCCGAGCGTAGATCACTATGGCTCTGAGAATTATCCGCTTAACAACAAACAAACACCACATCTCTCCAAACTCTTTCCTGTCTCAATCTCCGTCCCCTTTGTCTCACCAGTCACACAAGCAGTCCGAAAAAAAAAAAAAAAGGAAAAAAAAAAAAAAAAAAAAAAAAAAAAAAAAAAAAACCAGCAGCAATAACACCATTCTCCTTCCTGTCCTTTCAACCACCTCATTCATTTCACATCCCATTTTCAGTGTAAAAAAAAAAAAAAAAAAAAAAAAACCACACGCTCATTTCCATTTTCTCCCCGTATACTGTCTTCAGATCTCATATTTTACTAGTATCATTCTACGGGCAACACATCAATCAGCTTCATATTTCTGAAAATCTATCACATTATTTATATCAACTGATCTGTATTAATTTTCCTGTAACGTATTCTATGATGTGTTCATTCAATGCTTAATGATTGCTAAAACCTTTTTAACTTACAGAAAAAGTATAAGACTTATTTTTGACCCCAGAGTATGTTCGACGAAATGTGCACATTTTGTAATTAATTTCACAAAACCATTTCATCGAACATGTTGGGCGAAATGACCCTCGAAGTTCGACAAACATCAACCACATGCAAGTTCGACGAAACAGTCCAGACAACGCACCGTGGTGATAGCCGCTTTAATATAGAATTTATCTTGAAAATAATTGGATGTACGACATAACCCTGCCGGTGGAAATAAACTTATTATTATTACTCTCTCTCATTCGTCTCTCTCTCTCTCTCTCTTTACAGGAACTACCACGTGTAGGCTCGCGGCCTCTTGTACTTAACACTTAATTTTCTTATGTTCTTATGTTCTCTCTCTCTCCATCTCTCTCGTCTCTCTCATCTCTCTCTCTCTTCTCCTCTCGTCTCTCTCTCTCTCCCTCTCTCTCTCTCTCTCTTGCCTTTACAGCTGAGTATGTTTGTAAACAAAAAACGGGGTTTTTTGCTTTCCTATTTGCGACACGGCGAACCCAACCCTGAACCCAGAACCCAACCTGACCCAGAACCCACCCTGAACCCAGACCCAACCCTAACACAGAACCGCAACCCTGAACCCGAACCCACCCTGACCCAGAACCCACCCTGAACCCAGAACCCAACCCTGAACCCAGAAACCCAACCCATGAACCCAAAACCCAACCCTGACCCAGAACCCACTGAAACTAAGAACTGGTGGTAGTGCCGGGAATTCCCAATCATACGATTCCCGAGTTATGTCTATGAACGGAAAGGAAGGTTTATAACCCCATGTTAATCTAGAACTAATTGTTCCTAAATCCAGTATATAGGGGAACAGGTTATTTATTAGAATAAGGCCATTCAAATTATTTCCTTTCTCGTATTTTTATCTTTCATTCGTATGTTCTCTCTCTCTCTCTTCCTTCCTTCTCCCCCCTCCATTCACCCTCCCCCCCCCACACGCCAGAGTCACTAGTCATCTATGTCCACATTTATTGTCGCGATTGCCATAACTTGTATTTCAAAACTTCTTATTCCCCCCTTATCCCGCCTGGCGACGAATAACACTCATTAGATTCTGAGCGCTTAAAAACCAGACAAAATAGAGTTGTGCTACGCATATAAATGTTAAGGTTAGTTCGAGTCATTCTCTGAATTAATCAGTCCGACAAGTTCTTTCACGCCTCAAATACCCGTCACTCTCAAAAGCGTGTTTCGTAGGGTTGCCTATGTGAATTACAACCCTCCCCGAATATTATTATAGTCTGAATTAATTTTCCTACATCAAATTAAAAGAATTGGGTCATAGGCACTCATTTCATCGTATGTTTACTCTTAGCTAATAGAAGTCGTTCGACGATCATATCCCCTTCAGGGGAAGCTCTCATGAGTATCAAACATTTTTAATTTTGTCTCCGCGGTTGGGTTTTCCGCGCGCCACCTTCACCAAGGGACCGGCAATCTCATCTGCCTCGCGACACGCAAGGGAAGGTGTGTCGACATGTTTCTCCTCCCCCGTTTTCCCCTTTGATAGGGAAATGAAGTTATCGCCTGACAATTGTTGTTGAGTGTTCATGAAATGTGAAGTAGCTTATCGCACTATAGCCCCCGATTAATGAAAGGAATCTCTCTTCCTCGCTCCGCAATGTAAGCTTGTGGACGTCCTCACAGTGGAGCCACGTGTCCTCCATATGGTCCGTGTAAACGCAAACAGTTTTCATTACTCTCACATTTTTTCTCCCCTATGTTCTCCATGTATATCTATGGTGTTCAATCTGTGTGTAGGTAGATGGTAGTCTAAGAATATAGTCCAGTGAGGTAGGTTATGCTCTTATTAAACCATACTGTACTTAATTTTACAACCAGGCTAATTTTTTGTTAAATAAACCAAATTAGTTTAAAGTGGAGATTCTTTGTTTTCTTCAAAAACCCCGGTGCTATCCCCTGTTATGGAACTACTCCTCCAGCCGAGAGAGTTCAGACTTACTCGGTATACTATAGTATCCCCACGACTAACCTAATCCTTATATTTAAATCGTGTTCAAGGGGTAGACCATAGAATACCCGCTTGACTTGTGGCAGCCATTCCCTATTAAACCTAAGTTCTTCCAATTCCATTTGTGACGAGGAGGAATTTATTCCGTCAGTGGAGAATTATCTCAATAGAAAATTTTCATTCAACACACAGTTTGTCAAGATTAACAACCCTAGGCATCACACTGGTTCATGCAACTTGCACAAATGGAAGAGGCCTTTAAAATTGGTCATATTTGTGTGGTAATTAGATGTAGCGTTGGTCAAGTTAATATAATTATTTTTTTACTTTATTACGTATATTTGAACTAACACGAAAAAAAAAAAAAAAAAAATATTAATTATGTTTCTAGAATATTTATCGTCCACTTCCTTTATCCTCCTCTTTCTTCTTTATCCACTTCTCTTTCTTTATCCTCCTCTTTCTTCTTTATCCTCCTCTTTCTTCTTTATCCTCCTCTTTCTTCTTTATCCTCCTCTTTCTTCTTTATCCTCCTCTTTCTTCTTTATCCTCCTCTTTCTTCTTTATCCTCCTCTTTCTTCTTTATCCTCCTCTTTCTTCTTTATCCTCCTTCTTTATCCTCCTCTTTCTTCTTTATCCTCCTCTTTCTTCTTTATCCTCTTTCTTCTTTATCCTCCTCTTTCTTCTTATCCTCATCTTTCTTACTTTAATCACACGCCTCCTTCTTCTTTTCCTCCTCTTCTTCTTTATCTCCTCTTTTCTTCTTTATCTCTTTCTTCTTTATCCTCCTCTTCTTCTTTATCCTCCTCTTTATCCTCCTCTTTCTATTTTACTCCTCTTTCTTCTTTATCCTCTCTTCTTCTTTATCCTCTTTCTTCTTTATCCTCCTCTTTCTGCTTTCCTCCTCTTTCTTCCTTTATCCTCCTCTTGCTTCTTTATCCTCCTCTTTCTTCTTTATCCTCCTCTTTCCTTCTTTATCGCTCCTCTTTCTTCTTATCCCTCTTTCTTCTTTATCCTCTTTCCTTCTTATCCTCTCTTCTTCTTTATCCACCTTCTTTATCTCCTCTGTCCTCTTTATACTCCTCTTTCTTTCTTTATCCTCCTCTTTCTTCTTTATCCTCCTTTTCTCTTTATCCTCTTTCTTCTTTTCACCTCTTTCTTCTTATCCTCCTCTTTTCTTCTTTATCCTCCTCTTTCTTCTTTATCCTCTTCTTCTTTATCCTCCTCTTTCTTCTTTACCCTCCTTCTTTATCCCCCCTTTTTCTTTTATCCCCTCCCCTAACTCCCCTTTTCCTTTTTCTTCTTTACCTTTTTTTTTCCTTATTTTTTCCAAAAATTACCCCCCCAAAAATTCTTTTAAAGGGTTCTTTCTTTTTCGGTAGCCCAATTTCCTTTTTAAAAACTAGGGTTTTAACCTTCAAAAAGGGACCGGGGGGGGGCCGCCCCCCGGGGGTTTAAAAGGGAAATTGAAGGAAAAACCCCCTTTTTTAAAAACCCGGGGGGTTAGGGGGGGAATTTGGCCATTTCCCCTTAAATTTCCCAAAAACCTTTTTAAGGGGAGGGTTGGGGGTTTTTTCTATCCAAATTTTAATTTAAAAGGGTAAAAAAGGGTGATATTTCTCAAAAAAAAATTTTTTTTTTTTTAAAATTTTTTCAAATTTTCCCCCCCCCCCCCCCCCAAAAGGGGGGTTTTTCCCCCTTTTCAAAAAAACCGTGTGTAACCCGATAAAACAATTTCCCCCTTTTCCGTCCCTTTTCCCCAATTTTAAAAAGGTTAATAATTTTTATATATATATTGTTTTTTGGGGGTTGGCGAGGGTGGGAGGTTTTTGTTTTTGGTCCCAGGAAAAGGTTAAGAAATTATTACTTATTAATTTTTTTTTTTTTACTTTCTATTTTTTTAAAATTTATTTAGGAATTTAGTGTTGGGAGCAAATTTTTTCCAAACCCCCAAAAATTTTTTTGGAGATGGGGGGTTGGGGGGGGGTTTTTTTGGGTGTGTGTGTGTGGGTGTGTGTGTGTGTTTTGGGGGTTTTTTTGGGGGGTTTTTGGGGTTGTTGGGGGGGTTAAATTTACCCCATTTAAATTTTGGGGAAACAAAATTTTTGGGAATTGGGTTTTTTAAAAAAAATTTTATATATAAAAAATAAAATAAAATATAAAAATAATAAAAAAATAAAAATATAAAAAATAAAAATTAATAAAAATTTAAAAAATAAAAAATTTTTAAAAAAATAATTTTAAAAAAAAATAAAAATTAAACATCCAAAATTTTATATTATTTTTTTATTGTTTTTTTTACAATTTTTTTTTTAAATTATTTCCCACAGAAATTTTTTCATTATTTTTTTTCTTCTTTGTATTCTTTTAAATTTCCAAAAAAACTATAAATAAAAAAGAAAACCCCCCCCCTTTCCCCCCCCCAACTGTTTTGGGGTAATTTCCCCTAAAAGAAAATTTTTTTTAAAAAATTTTTTTTTTTGCAGGGGAAAAAGGGGAGGGGGAAGGAAGGGTAGGGGAAGGGGGTAGGGGAGAAAAAAAGGGGGAAAAAAAGGGGGATAGGGGAGGAGGATATTTTTAAATTATGTTGGGGGAAAGGGGGGGAAAGGGGGGGGGTAGGGGAGGGAAAGGGGGGGTAAATTGGAATGTAGGGGGGAAAAGAGTTAAATAGTAGTAAAAGGGGAATTTGATAAGGGAGGTAGTTGTGGGGGTAGTAGTATAAGGGGGAGGGTAGTGGGGGTGTATTAAGTATTGTTTTAGTAGTAGTAAGGGTTTTGGGGTAGTGTAGGAATATAGTTTAGTAGTTGGGGTGGGTGTGTAGGGAAAAATATTTTTTGATATAAAATTAATTTTTTTTGGGGCCCTTAATAATATAGGGTTTTGTTAATTTAATAGGTTTTTTGGGGGTTTTTAAAATTTAAAAAAAAAATTTTAAAAAACCTTTTTTTCCGAGGAGTGAAATGGCCCCAAAAAACCCCAAAATTCCCCCCCTAGGCCCCCCAAAATTTTTTTAAAATAAAAAAATCTTTAAGGGTTTTTAAAAATTTTTTATTTTGACCCCCCCTTTTGGTTGGGAAATATTTAAAAGAAAAATTTTTTTTGATGAGTTACTGATCCCGGGTTTTCATTTGGGGCAAAAATTTAATTTTTTTTCGCTTTTAAACCTTTTGGGGGGGTTTTTGGGGAAACCCCCCCCAATTTAAAAAGATTTTAAAATTTTAATTTAAAATGAGTGTATTAGGGGTTTTAAATAAATTTATAGTATAAATAGTTTTGTTTTTTACGTTGTTTTGGGGGTTAAGGGTATGTATATGTAATAAATTTTTTATGAGGAAAGTTTGGGGGTGCTGCTTCGGAGATATGGAAATCCCGGGGGGGGGATAGCCCTCCCCCCCCTCCCCCCCCCCAAAAAACCTTTTGGGGGGGGGAAAACGGGTTAACGGGGTTCTTTTGTTGGCGGGCCCCCCCCCGAAAGAGGAAGAGGGGGGGGAAAAAAAAAGGGGGGGGGAAAAGGGGGGGGGGGGGGGAGGGGAAAAAAAAGGGGGGGGGGGGGGGGGGGGGGGTAAAAAGAGGGGGGGGGAGGGGGGGGAAAAAGGGGTTTTTGGGGAAAAGGGGGGAAAAAAGGGGAAGGAAGGGAGGGGGGTTGGGAAGGAAAGGGGAAAAATTTTAAAAAAAAAAAGAAAACCTTTTTCCCCCTGTGCTTTTTCATGGTTTCCCCCCTTTGGCCCTTTTTTCCCCCCCCTTTTTTTTCTTATTTTTGGGGTTTTCCTTTTAAGCCGAGTTTTTTTTTTTTTCGGGCCTAAAAGGTTCTTCCTTCCTCCTTTTTTTCCCCCCCCCCTTTTTCCCTCTCTCCCCCTTTTCCCCCTTTTTTCCCCCTTCGTCCCTCCCTTTTTTTATTCAAACCCCACAACTCAAATTTAAAAATTTTTTTTTCTAATAGTTTTCATTTCTTTTTAAACCGTCTTTTTTCAAAAAAAAAAAAAAAAAAAATGCCGAAAATTCAAAAAAAACCTTTCTAAAAAAAAAAATTAAAAAATCCCCCCCAAAAAAAAAAAAACCCAAACCCCCCACAAAAAAAATTTAAAAGAAAAATTTTCATAGAAACCCCTTAAAAGGGGTTTTTTTTATCCCTTTCCTTTTTTTCCCCCCCTTTTCCCCCCCCCCCCTCCCCCTTTTTTTCCCCCCCCCCCCAAATTTTCCCCTTCTTTCCCTTTTCCCCCCCCCGCCCCCCAAAGGTAAATTCCGGCAAGAAAACCAGCCTTTTTTGGTGCGGGGAAAAAAGAAAGGGAGGGGGGCAATCCCTCTTGGGGGCCCGGGGGGGGCGTTCCTCGCCCCCCTTTCCCCCCCCCCCGGGGGGGGTATTTCCCCCAGGGTCCGTTTTAAAACACTTCACAAGAAAAAACAACTGCCCCCCACAGCCCCGGGGGGCCCCCCGGTTACCCCCATTGTCTTACAATTCAACCCCATTTGGGGGATTGGTTTGGGTTTCCCCGGCCCAAAAAAGCCCAAATTTTTCCTGAGGGTTCGGTAATTGCCTCTCGGGTACGGGGCAATTTGTATTTGCCGAATACCCAGCGGGCCCCCCGGGGGCCCTTTCCCATTTTTTCCCTTTTAAACACTTTTTTTCCTTTCCCCCTTTTGGGGGGGGGTCAAAGGGATTTAAGACCACTTTCCCCGCCAGGTCCAAAAAATTCCCCCAAACTCCCCAAACACCGGGGGGCCATGCCCAATTGGTAAAACCGAGGACCCCCCCCCCCCCTTTTTGGGGTTCCCAAATTGGAAACTTTAAAATTCAAGTCCCCCCCAGGAAAAAAAAGCGATGTTATCGAGGAGGGCGGGGGGGTGGCATGTTTATTTTTTTTGCTTGGGGTGTTTAACCCCAAATTGGGCGGAAATTTTTTTAAAATTTGGGGGGTTTTTTTTTGAGGAAAAAAAAAAGGGCCCCCCCGGGGTTTGCGCCCCAATAAAAAAAATAATTTTTTTTTTTGGGCCCAAAGTATTTTGTGTTTTTACCCCTTTTTGGGGGCCAAATTTACCAAAACTTTTTTTTTTAGTTTTATGACGAATTTGCAGAAACCGATTTTTTTGGAAATTTTAAATTTTGGAAATCAAAAAAGTATTTTTTGGAAAATTTTTTTGACATTTTCCTTTTTTTTTAAGAAGGCAAAACAAAATTCCCGTTTTAGGTTAAAATTTTTTTTTGCAAAACAAAAAATTTTTTTTGGGCCCTTTTTTTGAAAATTGACCCCCTTTTTTTGGGGGTTTCAATTAAAAAACAATAAACCATTTTTACCCACTTCTGCGGTTTTCCAATTTAAAAAAAAAGGAGTTTTTGGTTTTGGGGGGGCCCGAAAATTTGTTTTAAAAATTTAAACTTTAAAAAAAAAATACTTCCCAAAAAGGGGGTTTTTGTGGTCAAACCCAAAAATAATTTAAATTTTTTAAACCAAAAAACCCCCCACACTTCTTTTCACACCCTGCCCTTTCTTGAAAAAGTCTTTCTTTTAAAGCGTTTAACAAGCCCCGGGGAAAAAAAAAGGCCAAAAAAGGGGGGGGGTTTTTTTAGATAATCAATGCGAAGCCCCCTTTTTTTCTTTTCAGTGGGGAACTGGGGCCCTCGAAAAGGGGAAAAAAAACCCCCCTTTTTCCCCCGGCGGCCCCCCCTATTAAGGGTTTTTTGGTTGGGTGGAAAAGTTTTTCCAAAAAAAAATGGGGTGAAAAAGGGAGGGAAAAACCCTTTCGGGAGGGGCCCATTTGGACATACACTCCTCCCGTTTCCTTTTTGGCCCCCAAAAAGTAAATTTCACATTCCTGGATATTTAAAAAACCCCCCAAGTTTTTTTTTAAAAAAAAAACCCTTTAAAAAACACCCGGGAGGGCGTTTTTCCCCCTTGGAGGAGTTTTCCTTCCCCATTTTATAGTAAGGAAGTTTGGGCCCAAAAATTGGGTGCTGTGGGGACTGTTTTTCTTTTTTTGAGGGTTTTTCCCCCGAGTTCACAGCAAAAATTTGCCAAACATATCGACAGCAATAGTTTTTTTTGAAAAGTTGGGGAAAAAAAAAATTGTATCCCCCCTTATGCGGTTTCTGGCCCCAGGGCCTAAAAAAGGGCAAAAATCCTGCCCCCCCGTGGTTTTTTTTCCCTTCCAGGGTTCCCCTTGGTTGGCCACAGATTTTTTTGGGCCCTTCATGTTAAGACAAATCATTTACATTGTTGTGGCTGAAGAACTGGCGAGGAAGTCGGACAAGTTCTTTGGGGGGGGGGGCATGCAATTGTTTTACATGGGGTTTTTGCACGATTTTCCAAGTTTTTCAAAATGGGACTGCCAAACAAGTAAAAGGCCCCCTCAATGAAAAACCCCCGGGATGAATTTTTCATATAACTTAACTGTACTAAGGAATTATTTCCCACATAAGGGCCCCCAATTTTATTGTAATCAGTGGGGATGAAAGTTCCCCTTTAAATTTAAGAAAAATTTTTATTGGATTTTTAATTTTAAAAATCGGGGGGGAGGGAACCCATAATCAAGATTTTTTCAGGAAAAGCGGGTTTTAAGCCAAAACTCTGGTAATGGTGGGGTTTAAAATGCACCCTAAAGGGGTTTCCCTTTCCCCCCGAATTCCCCTTCTTTTTCGTTTTCCTAAAAACGGGAACCCTCTTTCTTTTGTTGCTCCAAGTAATCCCTTTTTTGACCCTTCGGGGCAAAGGCCTTTTAAATATTCGGAAAATGGGGGTTGTTGAACAAATTAGGGGGAGGTTTTTATTTTTGTAATGAACCCCCCAATTTGGCCGCTTTTTGTAAAAGGGAGAGTTGTTATTTATTTTCAGGGGTTTGAATGGTCTGATGAAATTTGGGAAAAAAAAGTGATGGTTGAGATAATGAAAGCCCCCCCCCTCTTCCCCAACAAATTTTTTGGAAAAAAGGGAAACCCTTTTAAAAAGCATTTTGGTCACACGGCCCAGAAAAAGGGGGAGAAAAAAAAAAAAACCCAAGGCAAAAGAAAAGGGGGAAAAAAAGGGAAAGAAAATTTAAGAAAAAGAAAAAGAAGGGGAAAAATAAAATTTTTGAAAAAAAGAAGAAGAGGCCCCCCAAAAAAAATAAAAAAAAAAAAATTTTAGGAAAAAAAAAAATTTTTTTTTTTTTATTTTTGGGGGCCAATCCCCCCATTTTTTTTCCCCCTCTAAAAAAATTTTCCCCTTTTAGCTGGGGTCAAATTTTCGGACTGAATACGCCCTTCCCTTTTCCCCCTCCTCCCTTGCCCAAAACCCTTTCCTCTCTTTGGGGGGTTTCCCCTCCTCGTCTCCTTTTTTTTTTCGTATTTTTTTTTTTTATTATTTTTTTTCTTAAAATTTTTTGTCTTTTAATTGTTCAATTCGGGTAATTTTTGGGGATTTTTTTTTAAAAATTTTTTTTAAGGGATTTTAAAAATTTTTTTTTAGGGGGCTTTTTTTTTCACCCAAAAAGAACCCACCCCAAAAAACACACCAACACAAATTTACTTTAAAATAGGAAAATTTTTTTTTTTTCCCTAGGAGTTGTTTTTCCCCCCCTTTCTTCCCCCTTTCCCCTTTTTTTTTTCTTTTTTTTTTCCTCTTTTCTCCCACCCTTTTCCCTTTTATTTTTTTTCCCCCTTAAGGGTTTTCCCCCTTTGGCGAACCTTTTTTTCCCCCGGGGGGAG
>JACEEZ010013270.1:9785-14785 GCA_016584305.1 Chionoecetes opilio
AAACTCTTTGGATTTTGCTACTCGGCCCCGCCTATGCCGTGGAGGCCAGTTTTTTCGATTTCCTGACATTTTAGAACATCACCCCTATTTCCCTTCCTATGGTTTATCAGTATATATGATATACCGTTTCTTTCGTAATGTTTTTTTATAATATTATCAAATAAAAAACAGTAAAGTACACAAAAGAAATGCCATTATGAGAGAGTGAAGAAATATGCATGACCTCAATATATATTTTAACTCTTCGCTATTAAATATTTTGCGAGAAAACATTTTAGATGAAACATATCAATAGAAGCGGATTTTCATTAGCTTTCCACTGATATATTTCTTTTTCTGATAAATGAATTAGAACTATGCATAAACTAACGTTAACTAAAAAAAATAACATCATCAATCGGATCGGCAAATAAAACAGTGTTCCATGAATACAGTAGACTATGGCTTATCAGTATAAACGATAAGCTGTTATCTTCGTAAATGTTTGTTCTATAATATTATCAATTAAAAAGCTGTAAAATACACTAAAGAAATTCCATTATAAGACTCTGAAAAAATATGCATGAACTTATATTTACTTAAACTCATCGCCATTTAATATTTTGCGTGAAGACGTTTTACATGCAACATATCGATAGAAGCGGAATTTATTAGCATTCCATTGCTATATTTCGTTTCCTGATAAATGAATTAGAACCATGCATAAACTAGCGATAACTAAATAAATAACATCATAAATCGGGTAATTATCCCGATAGATGTTATTTTTTTTAGTTAACGCTAATTTATGAATGGTTCTGATTCATTTATCAGAAAACGAAATATATAAATGGAAAGCTAATGAAAATCACTTCTATTGATATGGTTCATCTAAAATGTTTTCTCGCAAAATATTAAATGGTGATGAGTTCAAGTGAATATAAGTTCATAGCATATATTAGGCAGATATTATACAGATCTAACATATATTAGACAGAAATTATACAGAAATAGCATATATTAGACATAAATTATACAGAACTAGCATATATTAGACAGAAATTATACAGAACTAGCATATATTAGACAGAAATCATATAGAACTAGCATATATTAGACAGATATTATATAGAACTAGCATATATTAGACAGATATTATATATAACTAGCATATATTAGACATATATTAGACAGAACTAGCATATATTAGACACAGATATATTGTCGAGAGCTGCTTGGTATGGGAAAGGAGCCTGCATGGGAACTCGCGCGTGGTGACCCCCGGGAGTGGCGTCGTAGGGTGGGCGAGGCGACGCGCCCCCCGGCGTATGCCCCCAATGATTGATTGATTGATTGATATATTAGACAGATATTATACAGAACTAGCATATATTAGACAGAAATTATACAGAACTAGCATATATTAGACAGATATTATATACAACTAGCATATATTAGACAGATATTATATAGAACTAGCATATATTAGACAGATATTATACAGAACTAGCATATATTAGACAGATATTATATAGAACTAGCATATATTAGACAGATATTATATAGAACTAGCATATATTAGACAGATATTATATAGAACTAGCATATATTAGACAGATATTGTATAGAACTAGCATATATTAGACAGAAATTATACAGAACTAACATATATTAGACAGAAATTATATAGAACTAGCATATATTAGACAGATATTATATAGAACTAGCATATATTAGACAGAAATTATACAGAACTAGCATATATTAGACAGAAATTATATAGAACTAGCATATATTAGACTGATATTATATAGAACTAGCATATATTAGACACTAGCCGCAAAGCCGCCCTCCGGGCGGACTTTTTGGCTAGCTCCTACGGAGGGCTATTGGTGGGCCTTCGGCCCACCACCTGTGTTTGGTGGGCCCAAGGCCCACCAAACACAGACTCTCCAGATAGCCCCTTCTAACTTTCCTGAAATCATGGATGTAGAAATGTATGTATTAACGCCAACCCATTCACATCACCCCCAACCCATTCACTCACACATTACCCATCACCCCCCACCCATTCACTCACCCATTACCCATCACCCCCGACCCATTCACTCACCCATTACCCATCACCACACACCCATTCACTCACCCATTACCCATCCACCCCCCACCTATTCCCTCACCCATCACCCATCACCCCCAACCCATCACCCCCCACCCATTCACTCACCCATCACCCCACACCCTTTACCCATCACCCCACCCATTCACTCACCCATTACCCATCACCCTACATCAAGGTTTCCTCAATTCTCGCAACCCACTTTTTTTTCACAATTCTCGCTAATAGGCTGCTAAAAATAAAGTAAAAATAAAAATTGATCGGATCATCTCATAAGTGGACTTAAAATGTGCCCCTGGTCGAGCTGGTTCCAAAACTGTGCCATATGATGAGATTGTGCCACGGAGGGCGGCACCTATCGCGGACACACACACACAGAGACACACACACACAGACAGACACACTTTCGCTTATATTATTATAGATATATTAGACAGAACTAGCATATATTAGACAGATATTATATAGAACTAGCATATATTAGACATATATTAGACAAAACTAGCATACAGGGTATAACACGAGTTTCTGCAAATATTGATACAGGTGAAAGAACATGTAATTCTAAGCACAAAATATTCTATAACCATATGCTTTTTGAAGCTTCCTTTAGACGTGAGATGAAGTTAGAAAAATTAGCGCGGCTAGTAATTTCACCATGGCAGGCGGTTGCCGCTCGGTGACATTTTGAATGATTTAATCATAATGTTTACTAGTAATGGAACATTACATTATCTTATAACAACACAATTGGTATTAATGGACATGTTATTACTAAATAAGCAGTACATGAGAACAGCAGGACTGTAATAAACAATACTGTAAAAGGCTACATGGCATCGTGTCAGGGAGGGGTAGGATGGAACACGTGACTCAGCTGATCGGCGTGAGGCCTCGCAGCCTAGTCCCTCCTTCCTCCTCCCACGCCTCGATGCATTGCCACTTAGCCTTGTACAGTATTGTTTATTACAGCCCTGCTGTTCTCATGTACTGCGTATTTAGTAATAACATCTCCATTGTGGAAATTATCCACTAAAAATCGCTCTAATTTTGAGTAAGGTTAATTTGAATGGTGGAATTTGGCGCCTACCGTCAGGAGTTCGGGATACGAACACAAATTCCACCTATGTATATATTATAATTAGATTTGGGTATAAATTAAGATGTATTTAGATATAATTAGATAATTTTGGTGGTATTCATCTATAATACCACAATTAATCAAAGGATTAACATAATTTAAGAATTGTAAGGAAATTTCCACGTATTGGAACATTGTTGGAACATTGTCCCACGTGTAAACTCCTGGCTGTCTTGAAGGGAGTTTAGTCAAGACATGGATAGTAACGCGTCAGCCACTACGACATGAAGTCGGAGTGAGCGGTTTGATGATACACTAAGGTGTAGTCAACTCATAATAATAGGAGTAATTTTAACCGATCAATCGGTTAAGAAAGGACGAAGTGTAAAACACACTTTGATAATATCGGCTCAGCTGTGAAAAGCTTCGTCGGCCGACCAACAATCGCGGCCATTTTACGTGGAGGATTCAGCCAGTCACCACGCAAGTCATGAGTTCCACTCCCAGCCTGTTGCAACTCTGACCACATCGACATACAATACTTCCCCAAAGATAGAGATCAAGCCAACGTACATTACAACCCACCTGCCACTGCTGAGTATACCTTAGTTAGAGCTAAATAGGGTATCATAGCAGTTTAGGTAGAATTGGGTTAATCGCAAGGTGAGTTCACGTTAATCAAATTATAATTTTAACAGTTGTTGTCGACCATCAATTGGTGGTCGATAATTCCAACATCCATTAATACCAATTGCGTTGTTATAAGATAATGTAATGCTCCATTACTAGTAAACATTATGATTAATTCATTCAAAATGTCACCGAGCGGCAACTGCCTGCCATGGTGAAATTACTGGCCGCGCTAATTTTTCTAACTTCATCTCACGTCTAAAGGAAGCTTCAAAAAGCATATGGTTATAAATATTTTGTGCTTAGAATTCATGTTCGGCATAACATGTTCTTTCACCTGTATCAATATTTGCAGAAACTCGTGTTACACCCTGTATATTAGACAGATATTATATAGAACTAGCATATATTAGACAGATATTATATAGAACTAGCATATATTAGACAGAAATTATACAGAACTAGCATATATTAGACAGATATTATACAGAACTAGCATATATTAGACAGAATTATATAGAACTAGCATATATTAGACAGAAATTATACAGAACTAGCATATATTAGACAGAAATTATACAGAACTAGCATATATTAGACAGAATTATACAGACTAGCATATATTAGACAGATATTATATAGAACTAGCATATATTAGACAGATATTATATAGAACTAGCATATATTAGACAGAAATTATACAGAACTAGCATATATTAGACAGAACTAGCATATATTAGACAGAAATTATACAGAACTAGCATATATTAGACAGAAATTATACAGAACTAGCATATATTAGACAGAAATTATACAGAACTAGCATATATTAGACAGAAATTATACGGAACTAGCATATATTAGACAGAAATTATACAGAACTAGCATATATTAGACAGAAATTATACAGAACTAGCATATATTAGACAGAAATTATACAGAACTAGCATATATTAGACAGAAATTATACAGAACTAGCATATATTAGACAGAAATTATACAGAACTAGCATATATTAGACAGAAATTATACAGAACTAGCATATATTAGACAGAAATTATACAGAACTACATATATTAGACAGAAATTATACAGAACTAGCATATATTAGACAGAAATTATACAGAACTAGCATATATTAGACATAAATTATACAGAACTAGCATATATTAGACAGAAATTATACAGAAC
>JACEEZ010013270.1:22285-23989 GCA_016584305.1 Chionoecetes opilio
TACCTAACCTAACCTACACCTAACCTTACCTTACCTAAACCTAACCTAACCTTTAAAGGGGTAATCTGGCCGTTAAGGGGTAAAGCAGACGTTGAAGGCTTCCTCTTATCTCTTGATCCGCGTGATTTGTCAGATACTGAGATACGTCCCGCCTCTTATGACCGTCGTAAACCATAGTATCGATAAACACAATCTTCATAGACCTCCTCCGTTCCTAGGATATAGGGGGTTATAAATATGTGTGCTTGATAGTTAGGAATTCCTCTAACCTTCGTAACTATTAAAATACCTGTTTTAATTTTTTTTTTTTTCTTTTACATCTTGTGCCTATAGCGCGCCTGTAGGTAGTGGTGACCCAGGGCTCGGATGGTAGGCTCTGGAGGTTCACTTGAGGGCTCTGATGGTTGGTCCTCGCCCGTGGTGGCGCAGGCAGGATTCTTATAGTGACGCCTCTGATTAGTCTCTTCAGCATCAATACCACAATAAACTTCTTCTTCTAAGGTCTAGCTTCTAACTGGAGGTCATTTCTTTCTTGCAGATTTGTTTTGTGGAAGGAGTGGAGCGTATCGAAGGGCGGTTATCATGGAACAGTTTGTGATGGTGAGTACATCAGCTTTATTTTTTTAAGAAAGTTTAATCATTACATGTGTTATTCTGGTCTTTCCGACTGTATGTCTGTCCATCTGTCTCTTTCTCTCTTTGTTTCTGTGTTCAGTTTTCCGTGTGTGTGTGTGTGTGTGTGTGTGTGTGTGTGTGTGTGTGTCTGTGTCTGTGTCTGTGTCTGTGTGTGTGTGTGTGTGTGTGTGTGTGTGTGTGTGTGTGTGTGTGTGTGTGTTGTCTATTGTGTGTGATTCTCTCTCTCTCTCTCTCTCTCTCTCTCTCTCTCTCTCCCCCTCTCTCTCTCTCTCTCTCTCTCTCTCTCTCTCTCTCTCTCTTCTCTCTCTCTCTCTCTCTCTCTCTCTCTCCTCTCTCCTCTCTTCTCTCTCTCTCTCTCTCTCTCTCTCTCTCTCTCTCTCTCTCTCTCTCTCTCTCTCTCTCGCAAACGTTATTATGGGAGTCCTTTGATATAAAAGGCGTTCAGGTGAGAGGCGGTGCAGGCGAGGCAGGTGCGGGCAATTGAGGCGCCGAAGAGACGTGAGGATGACGCAGGTGTTGCAGGCTGGCGACGTGAGGTGGTGGTGGTGGTGGTGGTAGTGTGGTGGTGGTGGTGGTAGTGGTGGTGGTGGTAGTGCTGGTGGGGGTGGTGGTTGGTGGTGGTGGTGGTGGTAGTGGTGGTGGGGGTGGTGGTTGTTGGTGGTGGTGGTGGTGGTGGTGGGGGTGGGGGTGGGGGTGGGGGGTGGTGGGGGTGGTGGTGGTAGTGTGGTGGGGGTGGTAGTGTGTGGTGGTGGTGGTGAAGGTGGTGGTGGTGGGTGTGGTGGTGGTGGTGGTGGTGAGGTGTGGTGGTGGTGGTGGTTGTGGTGGTGGTGGTGAAGGTGGTGTGGGTGGTGGTGGTGGTGTGGTAGTGGTAGTGGTGAGTGGTGGTGAAGGTGGTGGTGAGGTGGTGTGGTGGTGGTGGTGGTGGTGTGGTAGTGGTAGTGGTGGTGGGTGGTGGTGGTGAAGTGGTGGTGGTGGTGGTGTGGTGTGGTGGGTGGTAGTGGGGGGTGGTGGTGGGGTGGTAGTGGTAGTGTGGTGGGGTGGTGGTGGTAGTGGTGGTGGGTGAAGTGT
>JACEEZ010013271.1:0-16881 GCA_016584305.1 Chionoecetes opilio
CCTCGTCCTAATCAGTGATCAGTTCCGAAAACCCGTTGCGTCACGCAAGAAGCGAGGTAGGAAAAATACACGACTCCTCTCTCGGCCAGCCTGTCGCGAACACACCCTCGGAGAGTCGTGTCTTACAACCCTTTTAGAAGGTAGGTGTGGGGCGGTGTACTTATAAGGATGTATAGGGCATTGATTAGTTATGTATTGGACATTATATATTCATTGGGTTATGTGTATTCAGGGTCTGGAGCTGAGCAGAGTTGAGCTGAGTGGGTGGTTTAACCCCTGAGGGACCCACGTGTGTGCTGATGGTGGTTGGGTGTTGCTGAGCTGTGCTGAGTGGATGACCCGCTGATACACCAGTGTATACAGCTAAGGCCATGATTCATCGCGAGTGTGTGTGTAGATAGGTACATTACCTAGTGACGGTGGTCAGGAACTTTTGGGATTATGTTAAGCCCGAGTGAGAATTGAGTCGTTTCAGGTATTATTATTGTTTAGTGATTTTTGGTGAAACCTTAGAGTGGGGATGTGAATACTGGTATCAATACAGTGATAATATACAGACACCCTGTTAACGAGTCGTTTATTAAGTCCCAATTATACTCACATATTCTCTAAATCTTTAATTTTTTTTCCCACTTATTGTGGGTGGTGGCAGCATAATCGGCAGGTTTGTGGAGCCCTTCAAGATAACATCTAGCTATAAGGGGGGGGCGCTACAATAGTATCTATATTACAATGGAAATTACGTTCTGGGCCTCAAGGGGTTAATACAAGGTTTGAAGTTTGAAAGTTTGAGTTGTTTGTTCATCGTTGTTTTGCTGTGAAAGTTTATAAAGTTCCGTCCATACCAGGACACTTTGTTTGCCAAAAGTTTGCACACAATGTTTGGTGTCCAGACTTGCGCTGTTCCAGTTCCTTCCCTCACTTGTCCTGCCGCTGTGTCCCATTGCCCCCGTTTCTCAAACTTGCCAGCCTCCGACTACTACCCTTCCTTTAAATCTTTCCTTTCCCACCGCTGGCAATCCTCCTGGACCACTTTGTCAATAAACTTCGCCTGATCAAATCCTTACCACACTAATAAACGTTGGGAGACTGCTCTCGCACGCTTACGCATAGGCCATACCAACCTCACACACTCCTACCTCATGTCACGCTCCTCCCCAAACAGCCTTGACTTACGCTATAGATGGGGTAACGGAGGGGGGGGGGGGTCCAGCCAGGCCAGTAGGTTGTTACACCACTTTAGGTTTATTCCTATATTTCCACCACGTACAGGGCAGGCTGTGAATAGGGATTTGTCCCGGGATTAGACCACATTATGGTATTCCAGATGAACACCGAATTTCCTTTGGTGGACGAAACTGTTTTTTTTCTGGTGAGTTTTGACATTTTGAATAAATATGTTAACCGTTTCTGTCGCAATTTTTTTTTTCCAGTAAAGGTTAGGTTTTTTATATTTTTTATAGTAAGGTAAAGGTTCGGTTAGGTTCAATTATTTGTATTTTTTTTCATTTCCGGAAAAAAAACAAAAACAACAACAACAACAACAACAACGGTAAAGCTATCTATAGTCACACCGAAACCGGAGCTCCGCGATTATACCTGGAGAACCCCGGAATGGTTCGGAGCAAAATTTGGCTCATTCCGGGAAGTTTTTGTGTCGACGGTCACAAAAATGACTGTGGAACGATGGTCAAGCCGGAGTGACCCGGAGCCGCCACGGAGGAGCTACGGAGTGGCCGGGAGTAGACCGCTGGAGAACAGGAGTGGCCGGGAGTAGACCGCTGGAGAACAGGTGGCCGGGAGTAGACCGCTGGAGAACAGGAGTGGCCGGGAGTAGACCGCTGGAGAACAGGAGTGGCCGGGAGTAGACCGCTGGAGAACAGGAGTGGCCAGGAGTAGACCGCTGGAGAACAGGAGTGGCCGGGAGTAGACCGCTGGAGAACAGGAGTGGCCGGGAGTAGACCGCTGGAGAACAGGAGTGGCCAGGAGTAGACCGCTGGAGAACAGGAGTGGCCAGGAGTAGACCGCTGGAGAACAGGAGTGGCCAGGAGTAGACCGCTGGAGAACAGGAGTGGCCAGGAGTAGACCGCTGGAGAACAGGAGTGGCCAGGAGTAGACCGTGTGGAGAACAGGAGTGGCCGGGAGTAGACCGCTGGAGAACAGGAGTGGCCGGGAGTAGACCGCTGGAGAATAGGAGTGGCCAGGAGTAGACCGCTGGAGAACAGGAGTGGCCAGGAGTAGACCGCTGGAGAACAGGAGTGGCCGGGAGTAGACCGCTGGAGAATAGGAGTGGCCAGGAGTAGACCGCTGGAGAACAGGAGTAAGCCGGAGAAAACCAGGAGTAGATACGGAGCAACCCGGAGCTGGCCCAGAGTACATTTTTATTAACCGGAGTAAACCCGGGAACAAACCGGAGCCAACCCGGTGTAGATACGGAGTAGACCGGAGGGTATAAATGACCCCGAATGATCGATGAACCCGGAGTTTACCGGAGAGCCACGGAGGTTTTAAACATTTTAAAATGTCCGGTTCTACTTCCGGACTTACCCGGAGTAATCCGGAACAGCCCAGAGTGACATCGAGTAAACCGGAGTAGATACAGACATACCCGGAACAAAACCGGAGTGACCCGAAGAAATCTGATTTTTGCTCCGGGGAGCTCCGGGAGCTCCGGGGAGCTCCGGTTTTTTCGGTGTGACCTAGGCTTTAACAGATCAATGGACCCTACCCATAACTACGTCACGGTTTGTTTACATCGGTGCATTGTGGGATAAGGCGGGTCGCCGCGGTTGGACCTACGAAGGGAAACTACGGCGATGGAAGAATTTAGAGTTATTTTTGCGCGAAATTGATATTCCAGGTGCTATATTACTGTCTCTGTTCTCGCTGACAACACTATAGAGAAGCCCTGAGGTAATGGCTGATGTGCAGAGGCTTCTAAACCAAGAAAACAGAGTCATAACAGAGCCTCGTCAAAGGTAAGCAACTGGTAGGTACGTAATGTGTCCCTACCACTTGCTTACTTCTTAATGAGACTCTGCTGTGACTGTTTTCCTTGTTTAGGAGCCTTTGCACATCAACCATCACCTCAGGTCTTCTCTATGTTGTCAGCGAGCACGGAAATATAGCACCTGGAATATCAATTTCCCCCAAACAACTCTAAATTTTTTCATCGTCGTAGTCTACTCTTTGTAGTTGTACATATTCATGGTTATGATAGTATTAAAATACCTTATTAATTGAGTTCTTTTTGTTGTCTTTCCTCATAATAAGTAGTGGTACATCGTGGTTTAAGTGTTACTTGACGACCCAATGAATACTCTTGAGTCTATACCAACATCACCAACCTTTGCTTTGATTTATCTTATTACTCCATCCATAAACAAGTTGCATAACCACGGTGAACATTACCCACCCTTGCCTCATGGTACCTGGTACTCTCGGCTACCGATATTTTTATCCCTACACAAATCGGGAAAACTCGCCGACGTAATGGTTAGGTTAGATTTGGCTTTGATTTATCTTATTACTCCATCCATAACAAGTTGCATAACCCACGGTGACATAACCCATCCTTGCCTGAAGTTGCCTCATGGTACCTGGTACTCTCGTCTACCGAAATGCTCGTCCCTACACAAATCTGAAAAACTCGCTGATGGTAATGGTTAAGTTATGTTTACCGTTAGGTTAGGTAAAGGTCAGTTAGGTTAGGTATTCATATCACAGGTAAAAGCTTATTAGTTATACATACACACGCCACTCCATACACACTCTTTAACCCTTCAATACATCCCACATTCCCTCCCAGTCTACTCTGTCATAGGCTTGGGTATAAGTCCAGACGAACACCTCACTCACTTTGGTGGACGAAACCATTTTTTTCTGGTGTGTTTTTATGTGTTTTGAATTAATCTGCCAACCGTTTCTGTCATCATATGACCACAGAGGTCATAGCTGGAGCTCCGTCCATTACAACTCTACACAGCTTCTCCCATATAAGTCCCATCTTCTCTAATGCATCTGATACAGCTTCAATAATGTCCTGACCTGTTGTTGTGCCCTTTAGACTCCTGAGATCAAGCAGCTCCTCTGTGATGCAAAAATGATCAACAACTCCACGCAGAAAAATTAACAGCTGTGCGGTGACTGTGGCGTCTGTACTCTCATCACATGCAATCGAGAAAAAAATCAAAAGCACAAGCTTGATCTGACAGTTGATGTTTTAAGTCCAATGGTCAATTGGTCGATTTCGGATCTCAGGGCATACACCCCTGTGACAAGTCTTCGGTTCGCCGAACAACTGTGTTTCTGGACATGCTCACGCTGCTGAATTCATGCACTTTTTCCGGGCACATTATTCAAGCTTGCCACTCCTCACCTCCACCTGTTATCTTGTTTAACTCTTCCCGCCACGCCAAAAGGAATAATTTTAGCGTCTCTCTCTCTCTCTCTCTCACACACACACACGTGACACCCCACACACACACCCTCGGCCCCTGTAACAAACAATTAATTTTGGGACATAAAATTATTTCATTACATTTTTTTAAATTTACTGCGGGCCAATTAAAAATGGACAGCGGGCCGCAATTGGCCCGCGGGCCGTAGTTTGGACACCCCTGGTATAGACTCAAGAGTATTCATTGGCTCGTCAAGTAACACTTAAGCCATGATGTACCACTACTTATTATGAGGAAAGACAACAAAAGGAACTCAATTAATAAGGTATTTTAATACTATCATAACCATGAATATGTACAACCTACAAAGAGAAGACTACGACGATGAAAATTTTTTGAGTTGTTTTGGGCGAAATTGATATTCCAGGTGCTATATTTCTGTGCTCGCTGACAACATAGAGAAGACCTGAGGTGATAGTTGATGTGCAAAGGCTTCTAAACCAGGAAAACAGTCACAGCAGAGTCTCATTAAGAAGTAAGCAAGTGGTAGGGACACATTACGTACCTACCAGTTGCTTACCTTTTGACGAGGCTCTGTTATGACTCTGTTTTCTTGGTTTAGAAGCCTCTGCACATCCGCCATTACCTCAGGGCTTCTCTATAGTGTTGTCAGCGAGAACAGAGCACAGTAATATAGCACCTGGAATATCAATTTCGTGCAAAATAACTCTAAATTCTTCCATCGCCATGGTTTTCCCTTCGTAGGCCCAACCGCGGCGACCCCGCTTTGCCCCACAATGCACCGATGTAAACAAACCGTGATGTAGTTATGTCTGGGGCCCATTCACAACACATCAAAACTCACCAGAAAAAAATAGTTTCGTCCACCAAAGGAAGTTCGGTGTTCATCTGGAAAGTTACCCACATTTTTTTGGAGGCTAACATAAATGAGTGTCGTTGTGTCCGCCACCCAAAACCCCGGTTGTCGCCCAGCTCCCCGAGGTTGCTGGGTTGTCGTCCAGCTCCCCGAGGTTGCTGGGTTGTCGTCCAGCTCCCCGAGGTTGCTGGGTTGTCGTCCAGCTCCCCGAGGTTGCTGGGTTGTCGTCCAGCTCCCCGAGGTTGCTGGGTTGTCGTCCAGCTCCCCGAGGTTGCTGGGTTGTCATCCAGCTCCCCGAGGTTGCTGGGTTGTCGTCCAGCTCCCCGAGGTTGCTGGGTTTGTCGCCCAGCTCCCCGAGGTTGCTGGGTTGTCGCCCAGCTCCCCGAGTTGCTGGGTTGTCGCCCAGCTCCCCGAGGTTGCTGGGTTGTCGTCCAGCTCCCCGAGGTTGCTGGTTGTCCGCCAGCTCCCCGAGGTTGCTGGGTTGTCGCCCAGCTCCCCGAGGTTGCTGGGTTGTCGCCCAGCTCCCCGAGGTTGCTGGGTTTGTCGTCCCAGCTCCCCGAGGTTGCTGGTTGTCGCCCAGCTCCCCGAGGTTGCTGGGTTGTCGTCCAGCTCCCCGAGGTTGCTGGGTTGTCGCCCAGCTCCCCGAGTTGCTGGGTTGTCGTCCAGCTCCCCGAGGTTGCTGGGTTGTCGCCCAGCTCCCCGAGGTTGCTGGGTTGTCGTCCAGCTCCCCGAGGTTGCTGGGTTGTCCGCCCAGCTCCCCGAGGTTGCTGGGTTGTCGTCCAGCTCCCCGAGGTTGCTGGGTTGTCGTCCAGCTCCCCGAGGTTGCTGGGTTGTCGTCCAGCTCCCCGAGGTTGCTGGGTTGTCGTCCAGCTCCCCGAGGTTGCTGGGTTGTCGCCCAGCTCCCCGAGGTTGCTGGGTTGTCGTCCAGCTCCCCGAGGTTGCTGGGTTGTCGTCCAGCTCCCCGAGGTTGCTGGTTGTCGCCCAGCTCCCCGAGGTTGCTGGGTTGTCGTCCAGCTCCCGAGGTTGCTGGGTTGTCGTCCAGCTCCCCGAGGTTGCTGGGTTGTCGTCCCAGCTCCCGCGAGGTTGCCTGGGTTTGGGTCTGTCCCAGCTCCCCGAGGTTGCTGGGTTGTCGCCCAGCTCCCCGAGGTTGCTGGGTTGTCGCCCAGCTCCCCGAGGTTGCTGGGTTGTCATCCAGCTCCCCGAGGTTGCTGGGTTGTCGCCCAGCTCCCCGAGGTTGCTGGGTTGTCGTCCAGCTCCCCGAGGTTGCTGGGTTGTCGCCCAGCTCCCCGAGGTTGCTGGGTTGTCGCCCAGCTCCCCGAGGTTGCTGGGTTGTCGCCCAGCTCCCCGAGGTTGCTGGGTTGTCGCCTAGCTCCCCGAGGTTGCTGGGTTGTCGCCCAGCTCCCCGAGGTTGCTGGGTTGAGGGAAAGATTTTAAGTAGCAAGGGTTGGAGTTGTTGCTGTGCAGGTTTACCGAAGTAAAGGATTAAATTAACCTTGTTTCCAAGTATTACATTTTTGTTTTTCCGGAAGTAGTATCTCCACTATGTGCTGAAGCTGAAATGATAGCCCTCCAGAAGGTAGATATGACTGCGTAGGTAAAACAAATCTTTACTTTAATTTCGGCCAAAAACAAGAGCTAAATTTATTATAAACATCAATACTAAATAGAAAATAATAATGCCTTCGAAAAATGTTGTCAAATAAACAATGAAAACCCTTTATTCATCCTTTTCATCTATGTAGAAGTGGAACTGTCGTCGAAAATTTCCGTTGGCGAGAATTCTCGATTGTTGTCTCGCACAGAATTTGGGTACACGAGAGTATTACTATGGACAGACTTAAGCAAGCCTTTTCTCTGTCCACTCCAGCTGCTCCATGGTCATCACTGCAGCAGCTGCACTGCTCAGTGCCTGCTGCATCTTGCCAGTGGCGAGGAAACAATCATAATGTTATTATAATTTTCATTCCCGCTGTCAGTGTATGGTTCCTTTTTTATTTACTCTGGAGGAATGCATTTACGAGAGTGAGATACATAATTCCCTCATGGTTCAGCCGATACCTCTTGACAAGTTCTTCGTCATTCAATTAGCCGAGAACGTCTCTTCTGGCACGAAAATGCCCGAGTTGGAGCTGGCGGAAGAGTTGTTTTGCTGCCATGTTGACGGCTTATGTCAACATAAGGATCCTTATGGGACCTCCGACATCCCCTAGCGCTTATGGCAACTTTATAGGAAAACACAGCACTTATGGAATTTTCGGTGATTTATGGCGAACTTTGCCATTTTGTCTGCTTATGGGAAACCCATAAGCTATTATAAATACGGGCCCTGGTGTGGACGGGCCTTGAGAAATACTCTTGTTTTGTTTTGGGGGCAATTTATAGTCACAACTATAACTACATTTTCAGAAGTTACATACATAGTACATACGACATTGTACTGAAATTATAAGGAGAGATTCCTCCTCAGCCCTAACCCAGGAGTCAATGTAACACCCTCACATAACTCTCCAAAGTTTACAATCTCAACATACAAACTAATTTTGATCCTTAGTGTAATTATTGCTGAAATTTTTTTTTGTATAAAGTTTGTATACAATGTACGGTTTTTTTCTTACTTATTCTATTTGTTTTTCCTATATACTATATTTTATTTCACGTCTTTAACCAGGGTAGAACAAGAAGTCACGGATTCAAGCTGCAAAAGCCTAGAGGTAAAAAAGAAATAGGGAAAAACTGGTTCACAAATAGGGTGGTGAATGATTGGCATGGACTCGGTAGACAGGTAGTTACTGCGGAGTCATTAGGGAGCTTTAAAAGGAGGCTGGATGGAGTCATGGGTTTCAAGGCATGTATTGGCTGCCTTTTCCATGGCAGCGTCTGTCTTTTGTGTGGACCCTTTCCCGGGAGGCGTGCTAGGGTGTGAATCTTGACTCCCGATAGTGGGGAGAGCTAGGAAGATCAGGGAAAGTGTGGGGAAAACAGTGAATAAATGAAGATAATAGGTGATATATGGAATGGTGTGTTGTTGTTCTGGGCAGCAGGGCGCGGGGACAAATGCCTCCGCCGCTCTCGCCTCCCCAACAAAATATCTCCCTGCTTCAGGCTGCCAACCCAGGCACAGAGTGGTCTTAGCCGTGGATCAACAGAACACCAACATTATAAGATCATAAATCAACATTAGACTCTCCCTAGTCATTGTTTACAAAATCAGCCCATTGCCACACAGGACACACTCCCACAGGCATGGGTACAACCACACTTGTCCACACAACACACCACCTCAAAAGTGGATCTTCACGTGCCTGGCAATCTCAGGCTTTGTCTTGAAACACTTGCTACAAATATCACACTTGAACTCCCGCAAGCCAGTGTGTCTAAAGGTGTGTTTGTTGAGTTGTGAACGGGTATAAAACCTTTTCCCACACTCCAGGCATTCATGATTCTTAACACCACTGTGTGTCAGGTGTGTGTGTGTGAGGTTACTCTTAGTAGTAAATCTTTTCCACACTCTAAACATTCATAATTCTTAACACCACTGTGTGTCAGGGTGTGTGTGGTGAGGGAACCCATTGTAGTAAATCTTTTCCCACACTCTAAACATGCATGATTCTTAACACCACTGTGTGTCAGGGTGTGTTTGGTGAGCTCACTCTTTGTAGTAAATCTTTTCCCACACTCTAAACATTCATAATTCTTAACACCAGTGTGTGTCAGGGTGTGTGTGGTTAGGGAACTCTTTTGAGTGAACATTTTCCCACACTCTAAACATTCATAATTCTTAACACCACTGTGTGTCAGGGTGTGTGTGGTGAGGTGCCTCTTTTCAGTAAATCTTTTCACACACTCTAAACATTCATAATTCTTAACACCACTGTGTGTCAAGGAATGTCTCTCAAGGTGACACTTGTATTTGAATGTTTTGTCACACTGCTGGCACTCCAGCTCACTGTGTGCCTTGTGGCCTGAGCTGCCTGCCTCCAGGTGATTTCTTGCCATCACCTCTGTGCCTCCCCACACCTGAGGCAGACTGATCCTGCTGCTCCCGGCCACTCATGCTGCTGCCCGGCCCCACGGCCTCCACCGCAGCAAGACTCCCTTCAGTACACGCGACGGCCGGTCCTGCGGGAACCCTCGGGGATGCCGGAGCGAGCCGGGTCAGTGCCGGGCGGAGCAGCCGGCTTGGAATGTGACCTCAGCACCTGCAACAGTGGTGACAGTCAGGACACAGAGAGCCACGCGCTGCCCTGACACTCTGCTTCTGCCTGCGGGGCCCACACCCTGCTTCCTGCCTCACTCACACCACACTTGGCAAGGCCTCCTCTCCCTCCTCCTCCCTGGCTCCCTCATCATTCCTCATGGACAACACAGCCCCGTCCTCACACGGCCAGGACCAAGGCCTGCACCTCGCCACAACACAAGAACAAAAAGAATAAGTGCACGTGGAGGTTTGGGTTAGGCTAACATTTAGGTTTAGGATTCATTCCAAGGCTAGGAGGTTAATACGCCAGGTTAGGATTAGTTTAGAAACAGCCTTGACTTACGCTATAGATGGGGTAACGGGGGGGGGGGGTGTCCAGCCAGGCCAGTAGGTTGTTACACCACTTTAGGTTTATTCCTATATTTCCATCACTTACATGGCAGGCTGTAAATAGGGATTTGTCCCGGGATTAGATCACATTATGGTATTATTCCAGATGAACACCGAATTTC
Organism: Chionoecetes opilio; assembly: GCA_016584305.1. Taxonomy (NCBI): domain Eukaryota; kingdom Metazoa; phylum Arthropoda; class Malacostraca; order Decapoda; family Majidae; genus Chionoecetes; species Chionoecetes opilio. The sequence goes on from JACEEZ010013271.1 coordinate 9,988, forward strand.
CTTTGGTGGACAAAACTATTTTTTTTCTGTTGAGTTTTGAATAAATATGTTAACCGTTTCTGTCGCAATTTTTTTTTTTTTTTTTTTTTTTTTAGGTCAAGGTTCGGTTAGGTTCAATTAATTATTTGTATTTTATTTTTATTTTTGGCAGGAAAAAAAAATAATAATTTGCGACAGAAACGTTTAACAGATTAATTCAAAACATCAAAACTCATGATTGGAAACAACAATGATTGGAATGGACTCAGTCATGGGGTAGTTAGTGCGGAGTCATTAGGGAGCTTTAAAAAGAGGCTATAAGAATATAGAAAACCTAAGTGGTTACGGAGGTAGCGGACGCGCAGTTCTCGTCCATTATGTATATCCCAGAGCCCATCCGTTAGGAGGTGAGATTAGGGTACTAATCCTCGGGGCGGGGCGGACCACTCGGTGGCTGGGCAATGCGGGGCGGGGCGGGGCACACTTGTTTGGGTACCCTTCCGTCACTTCCCTGGTTTCTGAGACACTGACTATTATTCCTGGACAAGCTTTAGTGTTTTGTCTGATGGAGACACATTGTTATCAGTGGACACGGCGACCACAGGATTGGCGGATGTAAATAATAATATAGAAAACTTTTTAACAGGTTTCCGAAAAAATACAAATATCTCCATCTGAAAAAGCAACAATTTTAGGCCAGGAAAACATTGTCAGTGTCTCAGAAAATGACCGCGCAGTCCTCGTCCATTTTGGCCAAGAGAGATCGCCACGTCTTGGTACAACGGTAAGGTAACTGTTGCACCGCTGAGGCCCCAGGCGCTGCCACCCACTGCCAGCTTAGGCCGCTGCGACTATGGGGTGACAGGGAGTTTCGTACACAAGTGGTTTCGTACCCAGGTTTTGCGAGTTGTTTCGTACACTGATTTTGAGTATTTTCGTACATACCTGGTGTCGTTTCGTAACTCTAGTAGTCAAGTTCACCTCTGAGCTGAGTGTACGAAACGACTATGGTTTCATATAGACTACGAAACAACTTTTTGGTATACGAATCTATTGGTGTACGAAACTACGTTTTGGTATACGAATCTACTGGTGTACGAAACGACTTTTTGGTGTACGAAACAACTTTTTGGTATACGAAACAACTTTTTGGTGTACGAATCTACTGGTGTACGAAACACTTTTTGGTGTAAGAATCTATTGGTGTACGAAACATTTTTTGGTGTACGAATCTACTGGTGTACGAAACACTTTTTGGTGTACGAATCTACTGGTGTACGAAACACTTTTTGGTGTACGAATCTATTGGTATACGAAACACTTTTTGGTGTACGAAACAACTTTTTTGGTATACGAATCTGCTGGTGTACGAAACGACTTTTTGGTGTACGAAACAACTTTTTGGTGTACGAAACGACTTTTTGGTGTACGAAACAACTTTTAGGTGTACGAATCTACTGGTGTACGAAACAACTTGTGTACGAACTGACTGGACGCCGACTATGGCCAGTGTAATAAATCCACAACTTTGCGCCAGCCTGAATTTTGGCGCCGCCGTACCTTTACCGTAGATAACACTTTAGTCGCCAGCTGCAATAATGTCGCCAGCCGCCAAATATTACGAATTATAGCATCACTACCTAGCCCCGGAACACTTGTAATAACCCAAGTCACACACACGGGCAATATAATGCAATATTTCTGTGTGGTAAATATTGCACCATTATTCCTCCCCAAACAAGCGGCCGCCTCCACCCGTCCTATTTCTTCCTCCATTATCTCCCTTATTTCCCTCTTGCCGCCATTATCAACGCCATCAATGGACTCCCCGAGGCAGCAGTAGTATTAGTGAACCATGCAATATACTCACGCCATTATGATAAAGCAGATATGTTTTTGTTGTTGTTGAAGGGCTGTGATGTCGAAATCGACGATATTCGCCCTGGTGTACAGCCGTGAATTAATCACAGTCGGGACAGTTGATTAGTCTTCCTCAGGAAGGCACAGGTGAGGCGGATGACGGTGGGGCGACGTGATGGGTGGACGGCAGCGGCGGCCAGCAGGTTGGGCAGGTCAAAGGTGGTGACGTTCAGGGCGATGAGTTGACCACGTAGAAGTTGTCGGTGGGAGTGGAAGCGAGGACACTGCAGCAGGAAGTGGTCAATGGACTCCGGGACGTTCCTGCACCAGGGGCAGTACGGGTCGGGCGTGAGCTGCAGACGATGCAGTTCTTCTTCTTCTTTCTAGGTGGGGAGCTAAACCACGGTTTTCAGTCGCAGTTCAAAGCCTATTTTCCGGCTGGCTCCCTGAGGGCTTGTAGGATTAGGCCCTAACTCTCTGCTCTTTTTACCCAAGCCTTTTCTAGAAATACTTTAACCCCTTCAATGATTCTTCTATTGGTGTCCTGTACCCTACTCAAACCTAAAAGAAATTCCATTATCCCATCATGTTCCCCTCTGCCACTCTATCCCACTGATCCACGCCTACCTCCCGTGCCACTATTGCTATAAGCCGCTCTCTTTCCTCATCATACCTTGGACACATTAATACCAGTGTGATCTACAGTTTCATCTAGTCTACCCATAACACATTTGACATATCTTGCTTCCTTCGTTTGCCCATCTATATGTTCTACTATTGACCTCCAGAGATTTTGTCCTTGCTTTAAATAATAAACCACTCCCCAAGCTACCATCATAAAAGACCTCACCACTTTGGTGTGGTCTTCCCTTGTACCAATTCAGAGAACTCTTACCCTCCATCCTCTGTCTCCACATCTCCCTGCCCTGCCTCTGAACTTGGTCATTCACCTTTCGCTTTAACTCCCCCCTCACTAGACTGGTGTATCCTATCTGTGAAACCCTGTAACCCACACTTCCTCTCCCACCGTCTGCTTGATCTATCCCATTTACTACTCTGTCCCTATCCACTCATAAACTTTTCGAGCCCACCTGTTTTCATCCATTTTTCTAAGTCTGATTTTGTAATTAAGCACTGACTTTCCTATTCTCTCCGCAAAGGTACTCCACCCTGCCTCTCCCCTGATTGCCTCCACTGCTACATACCTGTTTGCCTCTAGTGCAAGTCTACCTACCCTGTTCTGTACTACCTCTAACTTGTCCAGCTCTCCTACCGTCCACCTCATACACTCTGCCCCATACATGAGGCTCGGTACTGCCATGCCTTTCCACAACCCTCTTACTACCTCATACCTGTTTGCCCTACATCTTGCTACACTACCAAGCCTTCCCACCCACTGATTTGCTTTTCCTATTTTATCCTGTTTCGTCCTATCTGCTCCCTTCCCATCTACCGTGATACCTAGGTATTTATATGACTCGGTGCGCCCTATCCTCAGGTCTCCCATTTCCCAACTCCTACCCTCATCTGCTGCCTCTCCATTTATAACCAGGACCTGACTTTTCTCACTGTTAAATTTCATCCCAAAATCCCTCCCATACTGTGCGACTATATGTAGCATCTCCTGAAGTTCTCCACTGTCCTCACTCATGACAACTATGTCGTCAGCATATAGTAAACTGCTCAACTTTTCCTCCCCAACCCTTATCCCATAGCCCGAATTTCTCAACCTAATTGCTAATTCCTCTGTATATAAGCCAAAAAGTAACGGTGATAACACGCAGCCCTGCCTAACCCCTCTTCGAACTACCTACCCACTCTGTCTCTATGTCCCCAAGCCTGTACACTGCCCGTGTGGTCCTCATCACATACTATCTATTATGCTGACTATTCTGTCACTAATCCCAATTCTAGACAGTAGTCTACAAAGCAAACCCCTATTGACCCTATCATAAGCCTTTTCAATGTCAAGGAATGCAAGGTATGTCTTCCCACCCATCCTATTTCATTTTTTCTATCACTGAACTAACTACGAACATGTTGTCCTCACCGCTCTCCTATCCCTGCGAAAGCCATTCTGTTCCTCCCCCATTACTCTATTTCTCTCACAACATTCACTAATCCTACCATTTAGTAACCCACTGAATATCTTTCCCACCGTATCCATTACTGCTTATTGGTCGATAATTTTTCAAGAGCTTTCTACTTTTGTGACCTCCATTGTGTAATAGAGTAACCCTACCCTCATTCCATTTCCTTGGGACTCTCTTATCCTGCCAAATCTGCCTAAAAGCCTATACAACCCATCCACCATACCCTCACCCCCTTCTTTATACAAATTCGTTTGGTATACCATCCCTGCCTGCTGCTTTCCTATTTTTCAGCTTTTTTAAGTAACTCCTTATTTCTTCCTTACTGAAATGTTCATCCATTCCCTCATCTATCTTCCTTTTACTTCCTATATTTACTCACCTAATTCTAACCTGCTCAGTCATGCCCCCCACCTCCTCCCAAAACTTCTTGATCTCCCTCTTAATACTCTCAGGTCCTTTCACCACTTTCGTCTCCCACTAAAATTTCATCTACGCACGGTTGCTCCCTGTCTTCCTCTCCTCTAAGAAAAGTATACCAATCCCTACCCCCTTCCTCACCCTTCTCCCTTAGTTCCTCTACAATTTCCCTCTCCATGTTTGCCCTAGCCTTCCTAATAAGCGCTTTTACTTCTCTCTGTTTTTTCTTATACCTATCCCATGCCTCCTCATACTCTAACCTTCCTCTATCTCCATCTATTTCCTTTTTCGAGTCTCTTTCGTGCCCTGTTCTGCTCCTTTCTTTCCTTCCTCGCCCTCTTAATCTCACTATTCCACCACCTATTGCACTTTTTTCCCCGGCTCCTTTGCTTCACTTTACCTATCCTCTTCCTAGCTATTCCATCTATTGTCTCCCACAGACTCTGGTTCATTTCATCCACCCCCCTTTCCTCCTTCCAAACTACCTGTTTCAAGTCCCTCCTAAAATTTTCCCAATTTGCCTGTCTAATGTCCCATCTTTGTTGTGCATTTTTCTCCTTTTCATTCTCCCTTTGTTTTTTACTTGTATAATTTAAGACTATCATGTTGTGGTCACTATTTATATCTACCAGACCCTCCTCATCTATCCACATATCCTTCACCATCTTCCTGGCATTTTCATTTACTAGCACATAATCTATAGCTGATTCCCCTCCCTCTCTCTTGCCCATGTTACTCTACCCTCTGCCATTGTCGTATTTAGGATTTCTAACTCGTTGGCCTCAACAAAATTTAAGAGTAGTATCCCATTCCCATTTACCTCCTCCCCTAGTATACCTATGTGTCCATTCATGTCCCCCTAACTATTATCTGTTCCTGTCTGTGTTCTGCTAATAATCTACTAATCTTGTTATATTTCCTTTCATTTTCTATACTAGCCCCTCTCCCTTCAACTGTCATATAGCAGACTACTAAGATGATCGTCCCCTTTTTCTCCTCTTCTTTGTACTCTAATCTAGCAGCAAAAATATCTTCGCTTGCCTCACAGGTTCCTACATCTAGCTCCTCAACATCTATACCTGCATCCTGCCTGACAATAACACCCACCCCGCCCCCTTTTCTAGGATTCTTGCTTCTACCCTTATTTTTAAGGTGATACCCCTCTGTTCTTACATTTATCCTCTCCCTAAGGTGGGATTCCGTGACGCCTACTACATCAAAACCCCATTCACTTAATTCCCCGGAAATGTCCTCTAATTTGCCTACCCCCCAACCCCTGACATTAATGCATCCAAATCGCATAGAGTTTCTACACCCTTCCCTTGGTTCCATTTTTCTAACACTGGGTCTTCCCTTATATCTTGAAGCCCTATGCCTCCCATTTTTTCCCCGTAGACCTAGTTGTGCTCTGAGTGTTGTGTGACCGATCCTCAGGCGGGCGAGGGCGACATCCAAGACGCAGGACGTTTGTCTTATCCACGGGTGCGGGGAGGAGTCTGTACGGTATTGACCCATGGAGGTGGCACGAAGGGCGTCGCCGAGCGACCTATCCCAGGCGGAGCGGCAGACATTAGAAATCAGACGCTTTGCGGTGGAGAGCGGCAGCGGGAGGGGGGTAATGTCTACCTCGGAGAGGGCCATCAGCAGCAGCATCAGCAACCTCATTGCCCCGGATGCATATTCGCCTGATTTGGAAGAGTTTGTGGTCTAGGGATATCAACCGCCAATCACGGTTGTCAGAACTCGTGACGTCACACAAAGGGGTGGAGCTAACGTGAATCGCCGTGAGCGAAGCCCTGTGCTCTCTCTCTCTCTCTCTCCAATACCTGAAGGCGTGAAGGGGGGAAGGGAAAAGTTTAAGGGGGTGAGGGGGGAGGTATTGAAGGGGTGAAGGGAGGTATTTGAAGGGTGATAAGGAAGCTCTCTCTCTCTCTCTCTCTCTCCTCCTCTCTCTCTCTCTCTCTCTCTCTCTCTCTCTCTCTCTCTCTCTCCCCCCCTTCTATCTCTATCACCCCTTCAGGTATTTGAGAGAGAGAGAGCTTCCCATGCCCACCCTTCAATACCTCCCTTCACCCCTTCAATACCTCCCCCCTCACCCCCTTAAACTTTTCCCTTCATACCTCCCTTCGCCCCTTCACTGCCTTCAGTATTGGAGAGAGAGAGAGTTCACCCCTTCAAACCTCCCCCCCACCCCCTTAAACTTTTTTCCTTCATACCTCCCTTCACACCCTTCACTGCCTTCAGGTATTGGAGAGAGAGAGCACAGGGCCTCGCTTCACGGCGATTCACGTTAGCTCCACCCCATTGTGTGACGTCACGAGTTCTGACAACCGTGATTGGCGGTTGATATCCCTAACCACAAACTTCCAAATCAGGCGAATATGCGCCCCGGATATTGCAGTGGGAAGGCCCCCACTGCAAGGTGATCTTCCAGCCCCTGAGGGCTGAGGGACTGACTGAGATGAGGGAGAGGAGTAGCCGTTGCAGGGAGTGAAACCATGCTGTGGAGGAAGCCGGGCGACGGGGAGAGGATGAGATGGAGGAG
>JACEEZ010013275.1:0-17500 GCA_016584305.1 Chionoecetes opilio
CCTGCTTGGGCCGTCCCTATCTGTGGTGAACCTTGATGTCATAGTAGAGTTAGAAGTACACCTGCAGGCAGTACTTGACTAGGTTTTCCAGGGTGTTCAGTTCTTTGCCAGTCAGTCCATGCTTTCTGGTCCACATGTACACAAGCGACTGGCTGTGGTGAGCCATCTGGAGTGGGACTATATATATATTATATATATATATATATTATATATATATATATAATATATATATATATATATATATATATTATATATATATATAATATTTTATAAAATTTATATACAGGAAAATACCTTTTATCCGGATATATCGGGAAACTTCCGGGTAGCCGGTTAATGGAAAAGCCCGGGTTTAATGGGTAAGTATACTAGGAAAGATGCATTTACAAAAAAAAAACATAATATTGTATGTTTGTTTTCTGTTACCTTATTAGTAGATCATTGTAGAACTGTAATTCACCATAAAAAAGACATGCCCAGCCCAACATAGCACTCCTGTTCTTGTTGACTATGCACGTATAAATGACACACACATTACTCCCGTAATGTAGTACCGTAAATTATAAACTAAAGAAACTCTTTCGATGCGATGGAGGTACACTGGCAATGGCAGCTGGGATGGCGGGGTGCTACGAGAGCTCTGATTGGCCGAGTCTTTGTCTACGTGTCATAAAACGCGCTGCGCCATGGGCGGCCACCACGTGTGTACACAAGTGCCGCTTACCATAGAGGGGAGAGAGAGAGGAGAGGAGAGAGGGGAGAAAAAGAGAGAGAGAGGAGGGAGAAGAGAGGAAAAGAGAAGAGAGGGGAGAGGAGGAGAGAGAGAGAGAGACGAGGAGAGGAGAGGGGAGAGAGAGAGAAAGAGAGAGAGAGAGAGAATAAGATAAGTTTTTCATCCTATCTAGACACTTTGCAAGTACCAACAAACAAGGTTATTGACTATACAAAGCGCCGCCACGTCAGCATGAACTAGGCGGACTCGAACCGCTGACCGAATGCACAGGGCGCTGCACATTGGGAACTCACGTCTCTACCAACCTTGCCACCCTGACGGGCAGAGGGGAGAGAGAGAGAGAGAGAGAGAAGAGCGAGAGAGAGTCTGGGAGTCCCCCTCCGGTGACAAGCTAGACTCGCCGGGCGGCACGGACCTTGGCAACAATGTTAGAGATGGTTTTTCGACCCTATTGCCTGTTGCATATTAACTTCCATTGACTCGCCCGGGAAAAAGGGGGTTTGGGCAATATAATGCCATACCAAACTCGATTTTCGGTCATGGTGGCGCTTACCGGACTATGTTACTACATGCTCGTATATGCAAAGACTTTTAACACGAATTATATACAAAGGAACACTTTGTTTTCTTCTATTTTATTTGTTTATTGTACTTACTGTAATTGTTAGGGCTAGGAAAGTCCTGGTCAGAAAACTCCAGGTCCGGGTCGTCTGGGTTGTCTGACAGTGGTGTTTAGGGCTCATCAGGCACTGAGTTCTTGTGCTTACCCCCAGTCGGGTAGCACTGACCTTGGCCCACGGACTGATAAAACTGAATTATCAATAGCGCATGGCACATTATGGCGGGAATAACAGGTGGCGAAGGTGGCGCTCACGTCTACGGCGGAAAAAATTAAAAGTAAAATATTTTGTTACTTTTTATTTTTTAATACTATTTACTTACCTGCCAAAAATTCCGGTTATTGGGTTATTCCGGTTGTTGGGTATCCGGATAAAAGGTATTTTCCTGTATATATATATATAATATATATATATATATATATATTATATATATATATATATATATATATATATATTATATACTATATATATATATATATATATATATATATATTTTAATTATATATAATGAATATATACGTAGATATATTCATATACAGGGAGGTCCCGTTATACGAGCATTCGGTATACGAGAATCTGATGATACGAGATGTGTAAATTAGGGTCTATTTTCAATATACGAGATCGAAAATCCAATGCTACGACATTCAAAACGGGGTGAGTAAAATTATCAAGTTGAAAATACTCGCCCACCACTCCCAGTCTGGACAAAGGGGGATTTGGTTGACCCCAGTGAGATCAAACCCCTAGCAAACCCTGACCTGAAGGGTAATTAAGCATATGGCGCGGCCGACATTTAGGGGTAATTAGCCAGGTGTGCGGCTCCAACCTTGGGACCACAGTCAGGTCAACCCCAGCAAGACGTGAAATGAAGGGTAATTAAGCTATGGTTTTGGCCTGATCCTTAGGGGTAATTAGCCAGGTGTGCAGCCCCAACCTTGGGACCCTCTACACTACCCTCTTTGTATCATGTGCGGTCCCTACCCGTAAAAACGTCTTTTTTGCTGTTATGCATGTTTATGTTTAATTAATGTGCAGTTATGTATTTTGTGCTATTTTCTTTCAGAATGCTTTTTCTACAGAATAGGTAATATAGACACTGTGTGTTTGTTGTTTTGCTATAGTTTATTTTAAACTTTAAAAAAAAGTTTTAAAAAAAATTAAAATTGATGGTCCTGGAACCAAACCTATATTTTACCATTAGTTATGTGTTTCGTTATACGAGATTTTTGCTTTACGAGATGCCAGTTGGAACCTAACTGGTTTATATCTTCGGGACCTCCCTGTACATAAGATATATTAAAAAAAATAAAATATATATATATATATAAAATATATATATATAATTATATATATATATATAATATATATATATATATTATATATATATATATATATTTTATATATATATATTATATTAATATATATATATAATATTAATATATATATATATATTTAGGGTGTCTCAAGATCATAGAGAGGGAAAAAATGAAACATGTTTTTTTCGCTTCCTCGTGTTTTACTTTTGTTCACACATGCATAAGAAGAGTTCCTGTGAAATTAGAAAGAATTCGGAGAATATTTTGGGGGTCGCGACAAACTGAACAATTTTCTAATAACCTTCAAAAACAAAGAAAAACTCAAAACATCCCACATTTTTTGAAAGAAACTTATAAGGGAAAACCCAAAAAAGGGCAGTTTTCATTGTTTCCATTCAGAAAGCCTTCTTTTTTTGAAGGTCCTCCTTCTTTTTCCGCCCCACAAGTTTCCGATGGTGGTGGACTAACTGGAGGAGATACTTCTCCTGTGCGGGCCGACTTTTGTGGACCCCAGGTAGCGTTGGACTAGGGCGATGCCCTGCTCCGCGGCATCGTTGACCACTCGGTAGGCCAACGTGCCCGTTGCTTAGAGCGTCCTTGCATCGTCGTCCTCCTCCCACACTAGCCGGGTCCTTTGCACATGAATCCCCACCCCCCTTCCCGTACCGCGTCGAGTTTCTGCAAGAAGGACCGTGTCTTCGAGTGACGCAGGACGAGAGGGAGAAGACATCGTCATCTTTTTTCCCTCCAAATCGCTTGAGTTCCTTCTTCGGGCAGGGCCTTGTACCAATGCCTTGACCATATCTGTGCCTTCTTCTCCTCCACATCAATCCTTGAGTAGAAGAAGGCCAAGATCCCGCGTTTCTTGGAAACGTACAAGGTGGCGTCGCAGGGCTTGTTCTGCTCGCCTTGCAACGGTTTTGGTCAGGGTATTTCTTGCAGGATCTCGAGAAGAGCACGTCGTTCACGGAGCTTTTTCACAGATAGATCTGGTGCCTCATTTGCCATTGTCTTGTAGTACACCTAGAGCAACGGAAGAGGGCCACTTTTTGTCGTTCACACTGCCGGGGCCTTTCTGCGGCTGGACCAGTTCGATCGACAGCTGGGATTTGCAGCACTCTGAAGCTTGGAGGCAGTAGATGGTGCCGTTGGTGCCAGTCCGACCGGGCTTGATGGAGAGCGTCTCAGGAGCGGGTGCGGTAATACCATTCCGCCGTCGCTGGGAGGCTCGTCCTCGGGCCCGTGGTGGATGGCCACGTGGTGCACCTATCTACATCTGCCCAAGCTCAGATGCTGAAATACCCAGCTGTCCTGCTGGTCTGAAGAGAAGGCCGGAGTGGAACGAAGTAGGCCTCTTCGTTGCTCTGGTGTACTGCAGCATGGCCATTGAGGCAGCCGATCTCTTGTGAAAGCTCCGTGTTTTTTTGTTTGGGGGGTGTGGGTTGGTGGGCATGAAAACGACGTGCTCTATCCTCGAGATCCTCAAGACATACCATGACCAAACCGTTGCCAAGGCAGCAGAACAAGCCCTGCGACGCACCTGTGGTATCGTTTCCAAGAAAACGCGGGACTGCCTTCTTCGGGGACTCAAGGATTGATGGCATGAGAAGATGGCAGAATAGGTTCAAGGCATATGGGACAACAGCCCGCCTCGAAAGAAAGAGCACACTCAACCGCGACTACCTTGAACGGGAAAAAAGACCATGACCCCGTGATGTCCCTATCCCTCCCCCCTCCCCTCGTCCACCTCTCTGTCACTACCGCAAGTGGCCCCCCCCCCCAAACGGTCCTACTCTTTCAGCAACTCGAACCGCCGCCCGCAGGGAGCTTCCCTGTGCACACACATCTGCACCCCGGCATCTACCTGCTTGACGCGCGGTATGACGAGTGCACCACGACCCGTGTTCCAAGCGCACGCATAAGTGTGACACAACCGGCAGCCCTCCTGAGCCCCATCCCGAGTGTGTCCACGATGCCGCGGAGACAGGGCATCGCCCTAAGTCCCCAACGCTACCTTGGGGGGGTCCACGAGTCCGCCGCACAGGCAGAAGTGTAGTCCTCCTCGCAGGGTTAGTCCAGCACCATCGGAAACGTTGTGTAGGGGCGGAAAAAATGATGTAGGAACTTCAAAAGTGAAGGGGCATTTGCTGAATGGAAACAGATGAAAACCTGTCTGTTTTGGTGTTCCTTAGTAAGTTTCTTTCTTAGAATAAGTGGGTGTGGATGTGTTTTGACAGTGTTTTTCTTTTGTTTTGAAGGGTTTATTGGAGATAAATTGTTTTCAGTGTTTGTCGCGACCCCTAAATATTCTCGCGAATTTGTTCAGTCTAGATTTCACAGTGACTCTTCTTATCATTGTTGTGGAACAGAAGGTAAGAGCACGAGGAAGCGAAAAAAACATGTTTCATTTTTTCGCCTCTGATGGATCTTGAGACGATACCCTAATATATGTCTGTATATATAGATTAATATAGTATATTATATATTAATTATATATCTATCAGGTAGTATATTATGAGTATATAGTATTAGGGTATTAGTATATAGTAGGTATGATATAGTGAGTATATAATATATGGACTAATATATATATATATATTTATATATATTAATTATTTATAGTTTTTTTTTAATATATAGTTTTAGTGTACGGAGGGAGTGTCCCGACAGGATCTTAAACAGTTAGGTTCCAAGCGTGTGCAGACGTCGTAAAGCAGAAATCTCGTATACGAAACACCAGTGAACGTAATGGTAGAAATATAGTTGGGTTTCCAGGACCATCAATTAGTGTGATTCTTTTTAGAGACTTGGTTTTTTTACAAAGCTTAAAATAAACTAAGCAAGAACACACAAACTATACCAGTCTGTCTGATATTACCTTTCTGTAAGAAAAAAGCATATCTGAACAAGAAAAAATACAGCACAAATAACATAACTGACACATTAAATTATCACAACATAAACATGCATACAACAGCAAAAAAGACGTAATGTACTGTAGGGGACCCCACAGATACAAAGAGGGTAGTGGTAGAGGTCCCCAGGGTTGGGGCGTGCATCACCGTGGCGTAGGATTACCGGGGGGGGCCTGTACGGACATCAGGCAAAACCACCCCCCCTCCATATGCTTAATTACCCTTCCGTTTCCGGTCTGCTAGGGGGACCTGACTGTGGTCCCAGGTTGGATGCCGCACACCTGCTTAATTACCCCTGAAATGTCAGGCCGCGCATATGCCTTAATTACCCTTCATGTCACCGGCTTGCCTAGGGGTGATCTCAACTGTGGTCAACCAGAATCCCCCTTTGGTCCAGACTGGGAGTGGTAGGGCGAGTATTTTCAACTTTGATATTTTACTCCTCAGCACCAGTTTGAATGTCGTACGACATTGGTTTTTCCGATCTCGTAATATTTGAAAATTTTTGACCCTATAGCTTTACACATCTCGTAATCATCGAGGATTCTCGTTACCGAAGTGCTCGTGATAACCGGGAGTCGCTCCCTGTGTATATGAATATATCTAGCGGTATATATGTACATTACGCTATATATATGGATATTATGAGTATAAGTATAAATAGGTATATATTAGTTTAAAAAGGTATAATACAAGTCCAAAATACCTTTATCCGGTATACCCCACAACTCGGAATAACCCAATAACCGTGAATTTGGTGGGCCGTGTAAGTAAATAGTATTAAAAATATAAAAAGTACAAAATATGTTTTACTTTTAATTTTGCCCGCCGTAAGACCGTGCAGCCGCCAACCACCCTATCGTGCCAGCTCCGTAGGTGCAAGGATCCAGTGCTACCCGCGAGCTGTTGGGGTAACCTGCACAAGACACCTCAGTGCACCCCTGCCATGAATCCCACAACCCTCACACCACCTGTCAGACCAACCCCACCGTGCCCAAACGCCCCCCCGGCCAAACCCCCATCTGGCAGTTTTACATGTGACCCCAACTGCCCAAAGGTCATCCCTATACGTCCTATCATATTTCGCCTCTTCACACCAGTCTTTCGCAATATCACGCAATGGCACCAACTTACTAAGATCACACACACATCACGTCGGTGTAAGCGCCACACCCCACCCACCAGGCCAGACACAATCCGTGACCTGCTCTAGGTACTGGCAACTTAATTACTTGCCCAAAACCCACCTCCTTTATCCCGGGCGCAGTCAACATGGCAGACTAATCATGCCAACACCGCCCAAATAGGGTCGAAACCCCTCCATCCATCTAACATTGTTGCCAAGATGTCTCGTAGCCCCGCGGCGAGTACTAGCTTGTCCACACGGGGGGAAGGGGACTCACCGACTCTCTCTCGCCTCCTCCACCTCTCATCATCCTCTCTCTTCTCATCCCTCTCTCTGCCCGTCATGGGTGGGCGAGGTTGGTAGAGACTGTGCGTTCCCATGTGCAGCGTCCCTGTGCATTCGGTCAGCGGTTCCGCGATTCCCGCCTACCGCTCTCCATCACGACCTGTGACGCCTGGCCTGCGCTTTGTATAGTCCAATTAACCTTGTAGTTGGGTACTGCAATTCACACAGTGTCCCTACGAACACTACACGCGACTTACACAACTCTTACTCTTAACTCATCCTCATCTCCTCTCTCTCCTTTTCCTCCCCTCCTCCTCCTCACAAATCCTCTCCTCTCTCACCTCTCACTCTCTCCATCTCCACTCTCCTCCTCATGTGGTCACACAGCCCCGTGGCCCACTTCGTGTCAACACCACCGTCGGCGTCGGCCGTCGCGCCCTATGGGGGCAGCGCGTTTTCCTGACAAGCGCTAGACACGCCTCGGACAATTCAGATCTCTCTTTAGCACCTTCCCCGCCATCTCACAGTCTCCATTGCCAGTGTACCTTCCATCGCATACGGAAGGAGAGTGTTTTTTTCTTTGATGTTTATTAACATTTATCTGTTACGTTTATCTTATTACGGAGTTTAATGTGTGTTGTCTAGAGGTTTTTATTTTTATTTCGTGCGATAGTTCACAAGATAATTGTTATGTGAGGTGTGCTATGGTTGGTGGCTTGGTGTTGGTTCATTTGTTCTTATTTATTTGTGTTGTAATTATACATGTTTTTCTATCATTTATTGATCTATTCTATATATATTTATGGAGTTAATTTCAAAACAATATCAGTACTCCAATTTATATGTTTTTTTTTAGTATTAATGCAATCTTTCCTAAAAGTATACTTACCCAAATTAAACACGACGACTTTTCATTAACCGCTACCCGGAAGTCCAGAATATATCCGAGATAAAGGTATTTTCCTGTATAATAATATATATATATATATATATATATAATAATATAATAAAAAAGATAATATAATACTAACTATATATATTATATAATAATATATAATAATATATACAGATATATAATTAATATAAATATTATGAGGGTAATGGTTTCTCCACTCCATAGATGGTCTCACCACAGCCCAGTCGCTATGTGTACAGATGGACAGAAGCATGGACTGACTGGCACAGAACTGAACACCCTGGAATCCTAGTCAAGTACTGCCTGCAGGTGTACTTCTAACATCTAACTATGGACATCAAGGTTCACCACAGTACTTAGGTTATGTGTGATCTTGCCTGCCCGATGCACTATTCCTTTCACGGCAGCTCTTAGAGTTTGATGTCAGGTGTCGCATGTCTCCAATTTCATGGTTTCCTCAGATATCAGCTTTTGACCTTGCTACTGCTGATACAGGGCAGCAATGGTTTTCTGTGGCATTCTACTGTTCGAATGCGTTTACGTCCTTCTCACAGCTGATAGATTACTATCGCTAAGCCTGACACGCGTGCGCCGCTCAGAGCGCACCAGCCCCGACCGTCACTGGCCGGACCCTCAGTGTAAGTGACCTCGCATCACACCCAAGTCTTGAACTTGTTCAGCCACCAGCTTGCAGCCGACTGATCGCTGGCAGCCTGGCGCGAGGGTGTCACGAGGCCGGCATTCACCTGTTCAGCTGTCAGGGGGATCGATCCAGAGATCCTGGTCAATGCCGTACGAGGTTCCGGATCTCTATCCGACGACTCAGAGCACCGAAAGGTCCGTGGAAGCCAGGTGACAGAGGGGCTGCGTCAGGCAGGTGTGGGGCAGGCAGGTGCCAGAGAGCGGGTTCATCCGGGCTCAGGCCCACCACCGGATACCATGTGCCCTGCTTCAGGTCTAAGACAGGAGCATGATGGAGCACTCTAGGCCAACGTAGTGAGGCGTGTGGACACTGTGATTGTATGTGTGCCTGATGTAACCAATGGATGCATATAAGAGTTTCTTACTCACGCTAGTCTGTTTGTGGTGTAACTCATATTGGTTGTCATTGATTGTCCAATACACAGGACCAACCGGACAGTGCGTACTCATTTCCTAAGCACACTAATTCACGCTCGCTAAAGGCTCGCCACATCTAAAAAGTGCCCATTTCATAGCCTAAAACCAGGCAAAATACCTTTTATCACCGAAGATACCCAAACAACCGGCAATAACCCAATAACCGGAAGATTGTGGTGCAGGTAAAGTAAAATAGTATTAAAAAATAAAAAAGTAAGCGAATATTTTTACACACTTATTAACTTACTTCCAGACCCGTACTAGAACCGTGAGCGCCACTACCTCGCCCCCCTGTTTAATTCCCTCCAATAACTGCGCATGCTCCCATGATACATTCAGTGTATTAATCAGTCCGTGCAAGGTCACTGCTAACACCCGAACAGACCCGGCAGATCCGGTACTTTTGAAGTCCATCCCCCACACACTCACCACCCCAAACACAACCGACCCCACCACCTACCACCACAACACACCCCACCTCAACATCAACCACACCACAGTCGTAATGTGTGTGTATGTAGGGTCGTATTTGTGTGTGATGTGTGCGTGTTGGCTTTGGATATGCTGTGAGTGTGCTGTGTTGAGGTGGCCTTTGTCGGTGTGTGCTGATGTGTTGGGTGGTATGTGTGTGGGTGTGTTGGTTGTGTGGTAATGTGTTTGTGTGTGTTGGTGTATGTGTGGGTGTGTTGTGTGGGTGTGTTATGTGTGTGTGTGTGTGGTTGGGTGGTATGTGTGGTGGTGTGTGTTGGGGGTGGTATGTGTGTGTGTGGTGTGTTGGGTGGGTATGTGGTTGGGTGTGGGTGTGTGGGTGGTGTAATGGCTAGACATTTGTATATGCATTCAGAGCACCCTCCCCCCTAACATTTCCTGCCGCTTGCCGCCACGACCCCGGCCCCTAAATTGTCAACCCCGCTGACGCGGATCCGCCAGCTTAAATACGTTGCTCTACCTACTTTTCCTGGTGAGCGTGGTGGCACCAAAGGTATCTCCCCCGTCCTGCTGGCAGTTTTTCCTAGCTGGCTCACCTCCCAGACTCTCAATTCCCCTGCACCCATCCCCCCGCAGTACACGCAACGACAGAGTCCTACGCCGCCATCCACGCAGTAGACACCCGAAGTAAATTGCATGTGTGGTTAGTCTGATATGAATTCAGGCATGCAATATATTAGAAATCAGGGTATAGGAAATATGTTTTAGATGAGCCGAAGTGGCAAACGCGCTCACTCATCTCGCCATCTTGGAGAGTCCAGGTCGGCCTGGGGTTCTCCACTTTGTTACAGTTCACGGCCACGACTACCCTCCCCCAGCCGAGGACGGTCTTCTGGACCTCTCGCCCAACTCCTTCGCAGTTCCGTCCGCGTTGGTCTGGAGCTTGTTCCTTGCTAACAGACCAGGCAAGTCCATAGACCCGAGGTAGAAGGAGGGCTTGGTAGAGGCAGACGCAATGGCTTGGAGCAAGGAGCGAGTCGCTATACAGCAAGTCGACCACGTGTGTGGTGACGCGACGAGGACCACAGGCTCGAGTCTACAGGTTCTTATAATCATAATCCATAACCCCTATATCTATTCCCCATCCAGATAACCAGAAGCGGTATAGGCAGGCATAGCATGAGTGTAGGGAAATATTTAGGGCGTTGATTGAGTGGATGAATCTTGTGTTGGGGGGTGTCGTATTTTTGTGTATATGTGTAGATCTTGTAATTATAAAGCTTAGATAGTGTTTCCTCCAAGTGTTTATTGTTTACACCTGTATGTAGTCCTGGACTGATAGCTTCATATGTAGTCAAACAAAGAACCCTAAGGTGATTTAATTAATTGTAGAGGTAAGTGAGAGTCTGAAGTACTTAAAAGCCCCTGCAGTATAAAAATCAAACTTTCACAGGTTGTGTATTGTGGTGGTGGTTGTGTGGTGTTGGGTGGTGTGTGTGTGTTTTGGGTTGTATGTGTGGGTGTGTGTGTGGTTGTGGTGGTATGTGGTGTGGTGTTTGTTGTGTTGGGTGGTGTGTGTATGGTGTGGGTGTGTGTTGTTGTTGGTTGGTATGTGTTGTTGTTGTGTTGGTGTTGGGTGGTATGTGTGTGTGTGTGTGTTGGGTGGTATGTGTGTGTGTGTGTGTGGTTGGGTGGTATGTGTGGGTGTGTGGGTTGGGTGGTATGGTGTGTGGGTGTGTGTCATACAATACAGAACAATCATATATACAATAATATTATTTATTAAATTTTTAGTAAATGCATCTTTCGTATGTATACTTACCCCTTAACGGACTTTTCCATTACCGGCTACCCGGTAAGTCGGATATATCCGGATAAAAAGTATTTTCCCTGTAGTAAAGAATTGCTCAAAATGCAAAATGGAAAGTGAGATAATAATCATCTTATGACCGGTGGCAGTGTTTACATAGTAAATTTGGCATGCCAAAGTTGAGAAAAAGATTTTGTTACGGCTTACCCTTAATTCTACATAATGATCTGGCACCGAGTTGTCCCTATTTTGAAAAGTATTATTTCCCCCGAGGTGGCGATGGTATCAGGACGCCCTCTATTTGTCACCTAGGTTTGATCCAGTAAGTTTCCCCGGTGCAGAAGTCTTTGTGGTACTGGCATCTTTTGTCCCTCCTCTTCTTTTTCTTGGCTTGATTGGTGTATTCCTTAGTTCCTATTTCAAGTTCCAATCCTTTTTTTTATATATTAATTGCTCCCAAACATCTTTGTAGATCAGAATGACATGTGCTTATTGGTAGGTCAGTTTGGAGTACATGTGGATTGGAAGCGAGGCAGCCGAGGAATGAGGATATGACGTCGAGAGGCAGCCAATCATTTCGGAGTCAAAACGAGGCAGGAAGGATCAAGACACAGACTAGCGTTATCGGAGGCGGCGGCAGCGATCACCCATTCTTAACACAACACAACCACCTAGTCTTTCTATGCTGGTAGCTTACTGCTGGCGTGAGAGCCTACCTATCATGGACTCTTGGCTTTTGGGGCCTGGTGTTTATGTGAAATCCGGGATAGTTAATACTGATGCAACTCAAGTTTCTTGTGTCAGGGGAGGAAGGAGACAATAAAGTTGGCAGAACTATCCTCACTCTTTTCAGTGCACTAAAGCCCACTGGAGTGCCAGCAAGAGTTGCAGTATACAGAGGACGTCTCCTCTCACACAGAACGTCACTGCCAATTCACAAGATGGCATAGGTATTGTTTTTTTTTTAATATATTTCATTGAAATATGCACACTATTGACTGGCACCATAAAAGGCACTGTTGCCTATCGCGTAGTTAGCGCCCATCCATGGTGGATTTAAAAATAACCGCTTTTGCTACGGCATTTCATTTACCAATAGTACAATTTTTTTTTTTTATTCGTTGCTTCAACCAAACCGTGTTTCCAGAGCGTAAAAACTTCTATTCATTTAGGACCTTAAGTAGATTAAGGACTGTATTTCGAGAATTATCAATAGACCATAACAGTGAGTCTCGGATCTGCCATCTGGTGGGCCATCTGGGAACCTTCACATCATCTCTGACGTCGGGTCTCGGGTGTGTCGGGCTAGACTTATTTTTTCCTTAATTCTCACTACCATAAATCCACTAGACAATTAAGTGTTGTGTTTCATGGTGTTCAACATTTAGTGCTATTGCATAAATTTAGAATATAACGAGTTTTTACATTATTCATTTGGCGTGTTATAATGAGGTGATTGTTGGCATAAATGGAAGCATTCGATCACAGGTGTCCCTAGCAACTTTTCTACTAATACTAGTAGAGGACATGCTTCAAGGCGGGTGTAGTTGGGTTAAGATTTACCCTTCATTGATGTTGCCTGCAAAGAGAAAGGTAAGTATTTACCATACCCCTGTCTTAGAAGCATTCCTTTACACGTATTTAGTAAAGTCTGTAGGCAACCTGGGTATCGTGAATGCTTCTATTTTCCAACAATCCTAGTCATAACGCCATAATGAAATTTAAAACTCGTTATTTTAATTTTGGCATAAACCTATGTTGACCATGACAACACTAATTGTTAGCTGTTTGGTAGGGATAATGGAAAACTAGGTCAAGCCTGACATTCCCCGGACCCGACGTCCATGAGCTGACGGGAGGTTCCCAGACTGGCCACCTATGGCAGATCGAGCTCACTGTTATGGTCTATTAGCGATAAAAAGATAATAATGCCAGATCTTATAGTCTCTTTTGGTCAACAATAACAAAGTTTCTGTGGTACAAGTGTAGTTCCAAGCCCCGGCACCTATCTCGTCTTGCTTTCACAATATGCACTGGCTACAAAAATGTACCTTGAAATTCTTCTTTCCACAGTATGAAACAAATATTGTTTTCTGATTAGTATAATGAAAATTCTTAACCATAATCAGATTGATTATCAACAATATTCTGTTTAAAATCTTGGTGTGCATTGATGTGGTGAAATATACCAAACATATGTATATCAGAAATGATGTATCCACAGCAAACAAATATATTGCTATGGACGTGAGCAGAGCCTTCAAAATTTTTCTTTCCCAACAATAGGAAATTATTGATATTTCTGCTATAGTAATTGCTAAGTTCTTTTAACTTTTTTAGATATTTTTTTTCTCTAGTTTTGCTTTGGTAATAACCTTCACATTCTGTGTGAAGTCATCTTCATATATGATTGCTATTTCTCTGACAGTATATATGGGAAAATTGTGTACTTCAGCAGTATAAATAGGCAATTTGATTCCAGCGATCTAAGATCCATTCCATATGTCCTAATATTTTACCAAGAGCTTTCAAGATTTGCTTGCTCTGCGGACGGGAGAGGGCGACACGGAGGGAAGCGGGGACTGTGCAGTATCTTACTCGAGGGGGAATTTATTTTGTGTTGTTGGCAGAGTCATGTTTTGGGTCCTGTATCGATGGAGATGGTTCTGGGGCGGGAGGAATGGTCTCAAAGTTGTGCCATATTGACAACTCAGAGAAAGTGGCATCTCTACCTCATTCCGGGGTTTTCCCACATACTCTATATTTTTCATTGCAGGCAACCCTTAGGTCAGTATTAGAAGCTGATACATACTGTTCGCTTGGAATTGTATGTGACTTAACAATTTAAAAGATCTCCAACGTAATAAGAACTATTTCCTCGAAAGGGGGGGGGGGGGGGGGGGGGGGGGGAATCCAAAGGATGGGGATAGCTGCGCGGTTAGTGGGTGGATGTGTGGTGTGGGGGAAGAGCGGCGCTGGGGTACGGGAGGGGGTGGTGTTGGGACGGGACTGTGGGGGGTGGGGTGGGTGGTTGGGTGGCGGTGGTGGGGTGAGGGTGCTGGCGGGGGGTTGGGGTGAGTGGAGGTGGGGACCTAGGCGA
Organism: Chionoecetes opilio; assembly: GCA_016584305.1. Lineage (NCBI taxonomy): Eukaryota > Metazoa > Arthropoda > Malacostraca > Decapoda > Majidae > Chionoecetes > Chionoecetes opilio. Next base: position 14,373 of record JACEEZ010013275.1, read on the forward strand.
TGAAGAAGGTAGGTATAAGGACTTGTGGCACAGTGTTATTATGCCAGTATAACATGTCACACAACCAATCAGCTGAACAAGATATTATGTGTCAAGCTCACTCACTCAGGTATATTAACCAAAAACAGACATCCGCATGGGTGACCAAGATAACCCAACAATTCAAGACTACAATCTCAAGCTCCTCTCCTCGCCCTCCTACCCCCTCCCTCTCCTACCCAATACATCTTCTCTACGTAGTTTGCCGAAGCCACCAAACCCTGGTAAGCGCGGTCACAAAAACCAACCCTTAGCTGAAGACCTACCTCGGTTACCCATTCTACTGCTTGGGTGGTATAGCAGGTGCTTGGGGCATTTTCAAGTATATTTTTTTGGGGGGAAAAAGTGTAGTTTCTTATATATGAATAGATGTATAATACGGTATGGTGAATACATAACATCCCTAAGTTAACCTTTTCCAGGGCCATACACCCCTCCATACCCACCCCTGAACAGAGTACACTGCCACTAAATAGCGCTTGTCCAAGGCAACACAACAACCACAAACAGAACAGGACCAACAAAAAGAAAGAAAAAGAAAAAGAAAAAACAGAAAAGAAAAAAAAAAAAACAAACGCCGGAACTAAAAAGCATTTGTACATGTTGTTTTTCATAACCAGAGGTTTGCGATCCAGTGGGGGGGGGGGAGTTATAGGCGATCCGGGAAGGTTGGCGCTACGCCGTGATCCCTCCGCAGAAGCAAGCGCGAAACTCTGGAGGGTAGTGTAGATCAGTGTATTTTCTAGATTTCGAAGTTGTTGATACCTATATGAGTGAGAATGTGGCTGAGATCCTGATGATGGCATGCAGACCAGCAGAACGACACTGCAAGTACAATGTCCCACTTGATTACCAGACACCGTTACTTTGTATGCTGGAACCGCTTGACTTATATTTCCAGAGACCTTGACCTCCAACATTTGTATGCTATACTCCATTTCAGATGATGAATTGATCATGTGCTGATTTAGCTTATTTGAGCTTCGAGTGGATGTTACCAAAAAAGCAACTTTATCAACACACATTTGGCCATATTCCCATGCATTTTCTTGGCTTGTACCTGCTTGATATCTGCAGAAATACAAGAGTTAGCTGAGACCAGGCAACAGCCATGTTTTTGTGTAGGGTATGTCACATAATAGTAGTGGTGTTGAGCAGAATTCTATCCAGATACAAAAGTAATTTATTAATACAAAAAAAAGCCAGAAACAAAAAAGGAAATACCCAAAACGAGTGGATCCGAATTTTGGATCCTTTTCATGTGTGGTTGCAACTTGAAATATCTGATATTGCCTCGAATTTATGCTGATAGCAGACATAATGCTTGCATAACAGAAGTACATGGTCCTCTGATTTTGTGTTTATTGAAGGTAAAGGCTTTGTTTTACTTGTGGATCTCCTCCAAATATAATGCATTTTATTGTGCAACAAAATTATATAAACTTTAAGTTAAATTCCAATAGCAAAAGACAAAACATGCAATATTAGCTCTCGCGAAAATAAATACCATTAGCAATAAATGAATATTATAAAATCGTTTTTTTTAAAAGTAAATAATTTAATATAGTTTTTAGCAAGTCACAATGTGGTACTAATAACATGAAAAAATAGGCTAAACAAAAACCTGTAAAAGTAGAAAAAATAGTGAGAAAAATGACCACTGGTGTCTTTTTTTCCTACCTCTTATAAATTTGTAGAATAATTTTTAGTCTAATATATTGATATAGTATATTTTTACAAATTGTCATTAGTAGTCCGTGAGATCTTTTTAGAATTTTTAAAAAATTAGGTTAACAGTCTTTTAAGGGCAAATCCCTACTAGGTGGTGTGACGCCATCAGAAAAGGTTGGGATAGCTAAAAGTAAGGATCTAAAGTTACCATACAAAGTTTGTTATAATATGGGATGGACAGAACATAGCTCCTTATACTACTCTTCTTACATCCAACAAGTTTGTTATATGAAAAAAGGTTTGCAGATCCCTCGGATATAACGGATTTTTTGATATAACGTCACCCTATCCATAATAGGTAGACCCGTATGAAGTGAATGGTGATAGTAATAAAATAAGTGAAACAGCTTTGCTATATTGTGACATTTAGAATAGAGAGGGTGGAGTGGGAGCGAGCGTAAGAAAACAGTAACAACTACATGGGTAATGGACGTGGAGGAGATGGCGGAACTTCTGATTAAACAAGAGTATTCCGCCTGAAAAACAGAGGGAAGAGTTTTGAAGCATGTATCGGGATCAGTTTGGTGTGTTTTCTGAGACCTGGGGCTTTGACGAAGAAGTTGGAGGCTTGTATTGGTTTGGGTGTGGAATGGAGAATGTTGAGATATATACTGGGATCACATGGCGAGATGTAAGTGTCCAGAGAAAGGTGGCAAGAAAATGTGGATAGATAGGAGCTGAGTACAGTGCTGAATTAAGGCGATGGAGGTGGTTTTGGGCACATGAAGAGAGAGAAGGTGGTGAGGCATTTGAAGAGCTGTTAGAAGTGGGAAGTTCCCGTGTCGCCATCCACCGGGCAGGCCAAGGAAGACATGGAGGCAGTGTGTTGAAAGTGTGGATCTGGCAGCATTGGGCATTGAAGAGTAGAGGCATGGATAGAGATAGTTGGAACTATCTCGGCCGTCTAACCCTCTAAAAATTATGGGAAAAACTGACTGTTAAACAGAAATGAATAAGACTTCCAACCTCCCTTCCCCACAATTGGTTCATTAACGTGAGGATGTACTGTACTGTGACATTACCTGCGGATACTTCCTTGTCTTGAGTATGACAATCAAACAACCAAGGATAATCTGAGTCATGAATGGCAAGCTATGAAATCACATGAACCTGGTTCCATTCAGAAAAAATATGAGTGAGTTGGTGTTGCATTTTTCCTATTAGTCCATAAAAATAACACTTTCTAGGATCAAAATAATGATGATAATGGTGGTAATGGAGACCCTATCTAACTGCTACGAAACATGGATATGCCACATGTCATTGTGAGCAACAGATGCCAAATCATCATTTACAATTTATGTAAATAACAAGCACAAATGGAAATTTTCACAGAAAAACATACCTTTGTAATAACT
>JACEEZ010013276.1:0-27416 GCA_016584305.1 Chionoecetes opilio
CTTGAGGTCTGATGCTTGTGGACGCAGGTATTTTTGTTGCCGACTTAAAAGGCAAGTATAAGCCTAACCCGTATCTGAGCTATAATTCTGAGGATCGATTGTACGCCGCAATTTACGGTATGATTTCAGATCTACCTATATTATAGAACTGTAATATTCTTCCCTCTCAAAGGAGGCAAGAAGGGACCAAGAAGCAAAAATCAGAGCAAATAATATCTGTAAATAACTGAAAGAATGATGTTAAGGGGAGCGTTCACACGAATATTTCCGAAAAAAATAGAAATATGTGAAAAAATGATCATGCGTAGTTGAACACTTGAGCAAGCTTATGACAAAGTATTATAAAGAAAGCAGCAAAAATTATAGAGTTATTGCTGATTTTGATTTCCACCCCTCCCTTGTTTGCACTCATGTCAAGCCATATGCATAGGTAGATGCATAACATCTTATTTTTTTCCGAGAAAAATATCCGTAAAGAAAATTCTTTCGATATTCACCTCGCAGAGGCAAACTGGCACCTCTCAGTCCCTCTCAGTGAGACAGGATCGTCTCAAGGCCTCAGTAGTGAGGGAGTAGAGGGAGAGGCCGAGTGTCGCTGCTGTCTTCTCTTCCCTTCCACCATTCCTGCTCCCTCTAGACCATTTATTCACCGCAGGATTGATATACCGTATTTTACGGCTTATAAGACGCACTTTTTTTCATAAAAAAAATACCCTGAAAAATGCTCTTGCGTCTTCCAAGATGAATGTTGGAATGAGACTGCCGCCAAGACTGGCGGGAAGCCGTTCCGCAGCAACTTACACCTCGGCAGATTGGCACCAACAGCACCATCTATCGTCTGCTGGTGTTAATTTATCGTCTGCTATTGTTTGATGTATCGTCTGCTAGTGTTGATGTATCATTACCACCAGGCTGTCACACGTATCACAAGTTTTTTTCAGTCCTGGAAATTATAACCCATGGCGAATTCATCAAAGCAATTTACTTATACTATGGATTTACTTATACCATTGAGATTTTTTTTTATATCCTTTAGATTTTTTATTTTATTTTATTTTAAATATTTCTTTCCAAAATAAAGGGTGCGTCTTCCAAGATGCAGCGTCTTATAAGCCGTAAAAATACGGTACCTCACGCTCTCTACCTCTCCACCACCATGCCGAGGATATTAAGGCATAAAGTGGCTTAGAGAGAGAGAATACTGACTGTATTTCAGCAAACTGTCCATGCGTGTCTGACAGCTAGCACCCTTTTTGTGACTACAGTACCCTCCCGAGTTTTGCGCTTGCTTTCATCTGAAGGTATAGCGCTAAACGCGAGGATCGCGAAACTTCAGGTATTGAAAACACTGAAAAAAGGCTTATTTATTCCGGTGCGAGGTGTAGTACCGTATTTTACGGTTTTAAAACCTCACTTTTTCCCCAAAAAAATACCCTACAAAATACTCATGCGTCTTTCAAGACGAATGTTGTAGTACTTCCTCAATACTCAGTACCTCAGTACTTACCTGTTACAAGTACACTAAACCCTTCATGTTCGCGGGCTTAAGGCTCGCGGATTTGATTACTCGCGGGTTTTCAACCCCCCCCCCCCCCCCTTTTTTTTTTTATTTATTTATTTATTTATTTATTTTTATTTTTATTATTATTATTATTATTATTATTATTTTTTACTCCCTCCCAATTGCTTGCTCTCTACAGGGGCCTTATCCGCCCATGTATGGAGTATGTCTCACATGTTTGGGAGGATCCACTCATACAGCTCTCCTAAACAGGGTTGAGTCAAAGCTTTTCGTCTCGTCAACTCCTCTCTTCTGACTGACTGTCTTCATCTTTAAATCACCGTCGCAATGTTTCTTCTCTTGCTCTCTTCTACGTTACTTCATACTTTCATGCTCACTGCTCTCTGAACTTGCTAACTGCATGCCTCCCCACTCACCGAGCCTCGCTGCACAAGACTTTCTACTCATTCTCATCCCTATTATGTCCATCTTCCTAATGCAAGAGTTAATCAGTACTTTACTCTTTCATCCCTTCACGGTAAACTCTGGAACTCTCTTCCTGTTTCTATTTTTCCACTTTCCTATGACTTAAATCTTTTCAAAAGAAGAGTAACAAGACACCTCCGAACTAAATTGGCCTACCCTCTGTTTTTATTTTATTCTCTTACTGTCTTCTTTATAGGGACTGGCAACTAAGCGGGCTTTGTGTTACCCATTTTTGTTGTGCCCTTGGCCAGTTCCTTGTGATGTACAAAAAAAAAAAAAAAAAAAAAAAAAAAAAAAAAAAAAAAAAAAAAAAAAAAAAAAAAAAAAAAAAAAAAAAAAGGGTAAATGAATGACTAATGTCATGCTCGCGGATTTACGCTAATCGCGGGTGTCTCTGTTCCCTAACCCCCGCGAACATGAAGGGTTTATTGTATTTCAAATACCATAAGACATTCAAATCAACTCATATGTCCTCAAGGTGTGATGTTTACGTTCCGCGTCTGAGGCTCGGCAGATTGCCGCCATCAGCGCCATCTATCATCTGCTATCGATCCTCGGGCGGAGCGGAAATAGGTGGGCTGTTAATTTAAAAAAGACGCGAGCCTCTGTCCACCCAGCACTGAATGGGTACTGGGTGTTAGCATGGGGTTTGTGACCCGCTTCCCGGGGTGGTGGCTTCGGCCAACACTAGAGGAGAGGAGAGGACCTATACAAAGCGATACTAAGCGATATTCTTCTTCTTCTTGTGACCTTTGTCGCTTAGTATCGCTTCATAGGTCCTCTACAACTTTGTCTCCTTCGTTAACAAACTTGTTAACTCTTCCCTTGTTTATTTCACCTGGGAAAGACATTTTCATCAGTTTTTTATCTTGTGACTATCATCCTAATTCATTGTTTTTGTTTCCATTGTTTTGGTATAGGTCACAAGAAGAAGAAGAAGCCTATTGAGAAAATCTGTAGCTTTTAATAGAAAATCTGTATTTTTTTTTTCTTAGAAATTTCTTTCCAAATTCAGGGTGAGTCTTCCAAGATGCAGTGTCTTATAAGCCGTAAAATACGGCTATTCAAGGTATTCGAGAGGCAGGTCTGGCAACCTGGTCTGAGGCAGCATGCGTGACGCCAACGGTAGGAAGACGTGTCTCGTATGTCTCTTAGGGGAGGCGGTAGCAGAGTGGTTAGCGTCGCCGAGTGGTGTTCTCGGTGACCCGAGTTCGATCCTTGATGAGGGCTGTAAAATCCACTTGAAATATTTTTCTGTACCATCGAGTGGCCTAAGAACACCCACATGCTGCCCATTAACTCTACCTTCGATTGCGAGTGCATCGGAGGACACAGGGGGTGTGAGCTCGGTGGGACCGGGGATGGCGGGATATGAGCCTCTAATCACAGGCGTCACTATAACAATCCTGCCTGCGCCACCACGGGCGAGGGCCAACCATCACAGCCCTCAAGTGAACCTCCAGGGCTTGCCATCCCAGCCCTGTAGGTAAATGAAAAAAAGAAGAAAAAGTACAAAGCAGCTCGAAACTCAGGGAGATAATGCGCGAAAGTCGGGATGGTAAGAATTTAGGACTCGGCGTGAAAACTCGAGGATCGCGAAACTCGGGAGGGTACTGTAGTACCTTCTGCAAAAGGGGGACCAGATACCAGCTATGTCCTATAATACTTCAAGAGTGATACAGAGCGTGGCTACGAGAGTAAACAGCATTTGCTCAGACTCATCGAGCCTCGAGGTTTAACCCACTGAGTACCAGCTAAATATAATAAAAAGTACCCCACAGCCCAGCTGACTTTGCGTTTTTTTTTTATTATTATTATTAAAAAGGTGAAAAATGAAGAAAACAAAAAATGTCACTCACATCGAAAAATGGGGGTTCTAAGGGGGTGGGGCATCCTCAGCCATCAGCTGATGCCGGCCCGAATTCAGGTTCCCCGCACGCCTGGCCCTCAGCTGAGCCCGCAGCATTGCAGATGTACGATGCGTCCAGTTTTCGGGTGGCGGTTATTTTCACACCACCAGAGCATCATGTGTGCCTTCATAGTTCATATATACCACGTATGTATCACATAATGTCATAATAAGTCAAATTCAAGTGTGATAAGTGGGCATAGTAAAGATTTATAAATAAGGATGAGTGGCAGTTTGCCTTAGCGTTAGTTAACCATGCTTAGTTAACAATGGAGACGGGCGACCATGGTGGATTTGTACCCAGCATAACATACGTACACACGCACACCCAGCCACTCCCACACTCTACAAACGGGACTTTCAAGCCTATACTTGAGGGTTGCCACATATATAAGGCATATCCCATACCAATCTGAAGTCAATAGCTACCATAGAACAGGAGTAAATAAGGTCTAAAGTCGTGTGTGATAAGCGGGTGTAGTGTTTTTATCACGCTCCCCTCATCAGAGATAGGCCCGCAGAATCGAAGGGGTTGCCGAGTATCAACTACGTATTGACAACACACTTACAAGTATCTCACACAAATTTCAAGCCACTAGCTACCATACGACCGGAGTAAATACAGTCCAAATCGCGGCGAAAAAAGTGGATAAGCTCGCGCCTCTAATCCACCCACCCATACCCGCGCGGCGAACCCACGCAGCTGCCGGGTACCGCCACTGTTGCCCCACATATCAAGCAGTGCCCCATACCATTTTCAGGTCCTTCCTTGCCATAGAAGCCGCGTAACAGATTTTTAAATGGCGGACGCACACGTTGCGTCGCTGGGACTGGGCGTTACATACATACCTGACGCATCACGTGTGTCGCTGGGATCCAGCGGGTTAAAGAGCTTTTTAAACCGCGCACCTTTAAAACTCTATATTGAAAGAAGAAAAACAAAACTGTTTTTCTTTAATAACTTTGCCACTATTGTACCTAATTTAATCAACAATATATCATTGGAAAGAGGAATTAAAATGTAATTTTCTGATTTTTTTTCTTTCAATTATGGGTAAATTATTGCAAAAAATTAGCAAATACCTTCACGAAAACCCAAAAAAAGAAAAAAAAGTCTGAACACTTAAAGAATAATGAAATTCAAAATTCTTAAAAGACCAATTGTCTTTGTTTTGGTAATGCATATTTGGTAATTTTTTCATCAGCGCAAGTCATTGGAAAAGAACGTTATTAAGAGTTTTAAGAGTTAAATTTCTTTAAAAAAAAAAAAAAAAAAAAAAAAAATTGCAGTTATGTATCGAGGCTATGGATCTGAAAATGAGCGAGGACTATTTCAGCATTAGCATATTTTTGACAATAAAAATCATGACAATACTGATTAAGAAATGGTGTGATGCACCCCTTAAAGTAACTCCAAAACTTTAGTTCCTGGGAAAAAAAAATCTCTTTAATTTCAAAGCAATATAACTTATTTACTTTTCATAATAAATTGATTCTGTAAAAAGTATTTGAATCACAAAACACTACTCTCAAGAGTAGAAAAAACAGCGCAGTCGTCAAGATGACTGCCGGGAAGATAACAAGCACCAACATGGACGCTTGAGGGCAGTGCATTCTGGGCCGACGTCATTCTGTGACGTCAGCACGCGTCTCGCCAAAAATGAATTTGAAGTGCCAAATTGGGATTCTTGTACCACATCCACCCTATCGCCAATACTGTGTTTCGTCAAACGCGAGGGACCACTGTATGTGGAAGATTTGGTGTGGCTAGTAAAGGAGAAGCAATGAACTGTGGAGGTGGTGACATGCACTGAGATAGTTTGAAACTCCTAGAGAGGATAGGTGAGAGTGAGTTGACAAGAATGATGTAGAAGAGTATAATACATACTGATAGTATGAGGGAGCGACCTCTTTTTGATAGGTGGAAGATAGTGTTGGAGTATGTGAGTGTGAGGGGATGCAAGACTGAAAGGAGAGGAAGATGCGAGAATAAGGTCCATGGACTGGTGCGAATGGGGACTCTTAAACTCCCCTTTAAGGGAGCTCCAAGGTATTAGCAAACCTAGACTAGACTAGACTAGAAAATTTGTGAAGACATAATAAGGTCTGAAATAACCACTGTACCGCACAAATAGTTTTTAGTGTCCCTGCAAAGAGGAGGTTGAGTTTAGGGTTGGACATGTTCACTGCACCAAAGTAAGGTTAAGACTGTTTAAGGTGCCTGGCATATCTTTTCCATGATCTAGACTAGAGCAACACACACACACAGTTTGGGGAGTTTCTTAGCATCCTGGGACAAACTAGGATATTTCCCGGGATCCCGGGATTTCCTGCATCAGGTAATATTTGTACTAACTAATGCTGTGTGAAGCACGAACTCCACATACTTCATAGTGTAGTATCTGTATAATATTTGAAAGGCAATTGAATTGAAAAATTTTATGACACTGATGCAATATTCTTTATTAACTTGCATACTGGTGCAAAAATAGGTACATAATCTAAATAAATAGCGTATTTTACGGCTTATAAGACGCACTTTTTCCCCTAAAAAATACCCTGAAAAATACTCATGCGTCTTCCAAGACTAATGTTGTAGGAGTTAGCTTAGGTAGCTATTCAATGCAGCCTCTTATATGATGTAACCTCAGTACTTATCTGTTACAAGTATTTCAAATACCATAAGACATTCAAATCAACTAATCGGTCCTCACGCTGTGATGTTTACTGGCGCCCAATAGCGCCAACTATCGTCTGCTAGGGTTGATGTATCATTTATCATCAAGCTGTCACACGTATCACAAGCTCTTTTCAGTCCTGGAAATTATCACCCATGATGAATTTATCAAAACGATTTACTTATATTATCGCATACAAGCTAAAAGTTCTACAATACGCCAAAGAACATGGAAAAAAGAGCACCAGAAAGACACTTCGGACCACTGCCTACAGATTTTTGTTTCCGCCTACTGATTCTTTTTTTCTTACAAATTTCTTTCCAAAATCAGGGTGCGTCTTCCAAGATGCAGTGTCTTATAAGCCGTAAAATACGGTAAGCAACATTTTTATTATCGAATCTCATTCCGTTAGCCATAAAAGAAACTAAGACATTTGGAATTGCATTCAAAGTCAGCTATTATAGAAGAATAAGAATTCTATATTTTGGCATTTGGAAGCCACATTCTACAAAAACCTAGAGAAATACTCTAATGACCAGCGGAAAAAAAAATAAAGATAATATCATAAAATCATTTGTGCACGGTGCACACAAGACACAGTCACGCACACATCAACAGTTGTTCATGAAATGACTCTCCAAGAAGCACAAACAGTCAATCTCCTGTCAGCCACAAAAGAAATACAATGATATATAGAATGACATTAAAAGATTATTTAATTTAAAAGAAGAATTATTCTATGCCAATTTGAAGCCCTACCATACAAGAAAAGTGTCTTAAGAACACTTGAATGATTTGCAGAAAAAAAGGAATAGAATCATTTGCACACACAAACAGTCAATCTCCTTCTGTTAGCCATAAAAGAAATTCAATTATATATAGAATAACATTAAAAGATAGCCATCGTATATATATATATATATATATATATATATATATATATATATATATATATATATATATATATATATTATATATATATATATATATATATAATATATATATATATATATAATACACACACACAGTAAACCCTCTATAATTCGAACCCGTATTATTCAAACTTCGGATAATTCGACCTGTTTCAGGTCCAGTTCAAATTTTTCAACAACTTTCCATAATCCAAACTGAAGTTTGAATTGTGCACTTCCTGCGTACATTGTCAGTTTTCTTCAGCATCTTCCACCTCCTCTGTGCCATCCACTTCGTCAGCCATCCTTCACATCGCCTCTGACACATTAAGCACCTCAAGCACTGAAGACCTTAGTCACCTTATATTACAAATCCCCAGAGTGACACCTGCCAGGTCTGCGTTCAGTAGCGGCCCCTCCCCCTCCACACTCCGTACTGAACGATACTGAACGCTTCACAATTTACATTGCTACCAAGATAGCAGCTACCAAAATTTTTCTCTGTGGCTATTCTTATTGTCACAGAATAACTTGTTAATGACCCTGTATTTAATGCAGCAAAAGTTATAGCAGCAAGAAATGAAATATTAAGGAGGCAAGAAGAGGAGAGAGAACAGCAGAAGCTTTCTTTTCCCTTTGTTTACTTACCCTTATTGTGGCGCAAGCTGGCAACTCAGTGGCGATTCATCTCCTCGGGCTATAGTGCGGGGGTAGCTTGCGCTAGGCACACTGTATGCCTACGTCCCCGCGGCGTCTGCGTTTGCACGCGTGCACTTTGTCCTACTGAATGCACCCCTGGCAGACTTGCCTGAAGACTCTGAATCAGTGACGCCTGATTGCTCAGTGTACAGTAGTACTGCATTTCAGGACTTCAGTATCAGCTATGTTTTGGTGAGCACGACAATCTGTGCTGTTTTGGCATGTTTTAGTGAGTTCTTATTGTGTGAAGGCGCTAAATACATAAGAACATAAGAAAATAAGGAAGCTGCAAGAGGCCGTGAGACCTACACGAGGTAGTTCCTGTTAGTTAACACTACCTACATCTATCTATCTAAGCATCTATCTGCTCACAATCTTCTATCTGATCGTCAGTACGGTTTCTGTAAAGGGCGATCTACTGGCGATCTTCTAGCTTTCCTAACTGAATCTTGGTCATCCTCCTTTAGGGGTTTCGGTGAAACTTTTGCTGTTGCCCTTGACATATCAAAAGCTTTTGATAGCGTCTGGCACAAATCTTTAATTTCCAAACTACCCTCATTCAGTTTCTATCCTTCTCTCTGCACCTTCATCTTAAGTTTCCTTTCTAACCGTTATATTGCAGCTACTGTAGACGGACATTGTTCTTCTCCTAAATCTATCAATAGTGGTGTTCCCCAGGGTTCTGTCCTATCACCCACTCTCTTTCTATTATTCATTAATGATCTAAGTAACTCAATGCCCTATCCACTCCTACGCTGATGATTCTTATGATTGTACCCTGCATTTTTCAACGTCGTTCATTAGACATAAACTCAACAGGAACTTAGTGATTCACAGAGAGATGCCACAGAACGCCTAACTTCTGATCTTTCTATAATTTCTGATTGGGGCAAAGCAAACCTTGTTTTGTTCAATGCTTCAAAAACTCTATTTCTTTACCTATCAACTCGACACAACCTTCCAGACAGCTAACCCTCTTCTTCAATGACACTCAAACTGTCTCCCTCTTCTACAATGAACATTCTTGGACTATCCTTTACTAAAAATCTGAACTGAAAATCACACATCTCATCCCTTGCTGAAACAGCTTCTATGAAGCCTTCTACTGGACTGGACTGGGTTGGACTGTTAGGCTGATTAGCCAGCAGAGCAGACCAGATGCAGTTTTCTCCAGAAAACACAACATTGTTCTGACCGCTAAGATGCTGTGTAGCAAGTAATGATCATGAATAATTATGTCTTAACCAGTCTCTTCACACAAAGCAATAGATTACTTCGTGAAATACTGTAAATTTTCCATAAAAAGGTAATTGAGTTATGCGGCTGCAGCAGTGTTGACTTCTGAGATGGTGGCCGGCAGGTCTTTATTTTCTTCAAATCCTGATATATGAGAACAGTTTTTGGAGAAAATAACCTCTTATGTCAACTGTATTATTTCTTTCTTGCAATTATCCTTCATTTTATGCATTATTTCATACATATACACTAGGGTGTCCCAAGATCATAGAGGGAAAAAATTAAACATGTTTTTTTCACTTGCTCGTGTTTTACTTCTGTTCACACATGCATAAGAAGAGTTCCTGTGAAATTAGATGAAATTCGGAGAATATTTAGAGGTCGCGACAAACTGAACAATTTTCTAATAACCTTCAAAAACAAAGAAAAAACTCAAAACATCCCACAGTTTTAGAAAGAAACTTATAAGGAAACCAAAACAGACAGTTTTCATTGTTTCCATTCAGAAAGCCTTCTTTTGAAGGTCCTCCTTCTTTTCCCGCCCACAAGTTTCCGATGGTGGTGGACTAACTGGAGGAGATACTTCTCCTGTGCGGCCGACTTCGTGGACCCCAGGTAGCGCTGGACTAGGGCGATGCCCCGCTCCGCGGCATCGTTGACCACTCGGAGGCCACGTGCCCGTTTCCGAGCGTCCTTGAATCGGTCGTCCTCCTCCCACAATGACGGGTCCTCTGCCAGGAAGCCCTCGTCCGCGTTGAGTTTCTGAAAGAAGGACCGTGTCTTCGTAGTGACGAAGGACGAGAGGGAGGAAGATATCGTCATCTTTTTTCCCTCCAATCGCTTGAGTTCCTTCTTCGAGGCGGGCTTGTCCAATGCCTTGACCATCTGCTTCTTCTCCTCCACATCAATCCTTGAGTCGAAGAAGGCCAGTCCCGCGTTTTCCTTGGAAACGTACCACAGGTGGCGTCGCAGGGCTTGTTCTGCTGCCTTGGCAACGGTTTGGTCAGGGTATGTCTTGAGGATCTCGAGGAAGAGCACGTCGTTCAACAGAGATCGGTGCCTCATGCCATTGCTTGCAGTACACCAAGCAACGAAGAGGGCCACTCGTTCCATTCCGGCCTTCTCTCGACCAGTCAGCGACAGCAGGGATTTCAGCATCTGAAGCTTGAGGCAGTAGATGGCCTTGGCCATCCACCGGGCTTGATGGAGAGCTCCGGGACGGCGGAATGGTTTGGCTGGACCTTCACCGCCGAGGAACAGGTAGGAGAGACGGAGAAGTTCTTCATAGTCCTCCCTGGGATGGTTCTTCGACATCAGAGCCTCCTTCAGGAAGGCCAATGCGTTGTCCTTCAGCTTGCTGGCAGTGTCATTGGTGGCGAAGAACTCTACGAGGTCCTCCGATGTTTCCACCGTCTCTCTCCGCAAGGAATCCACGAAAGACCATCGATTACGGAGTCGTTTGAAGATTCCAATGTCAGGACCAGAGGAAGAGCCGAGGCTGGCTTCGAAGACATCCTTGAGGATCACCTCGTGGACATGATGGCGGCAGGCCAACCAAAGCAAGCTTCGTCCGAGTTCTTGCTCAATCCGAATGCAAGCACCTAGCACCATGCCAGTGTTCGAAGCCGTGGCATCGAAACAGAAGGCGATGATCTTGTCCCTGACGCCCGCTTCGTCCACCTCCTTCAAGACCACTGCAGCCACGTTTCCCGCCAGTCTAATCCGAGCTTGCCGGGACCCCAAGAAGGAACTCGGCATCATCTTCCCCTGTGAGGAGGACGGCGATGCGGTCCTCCGTATCGCCAGAGAGGGACGGGAGGAGTTTTCCGTCCTAATGCAGGACCAACCTCTCGGGTATCTCCTGGTTCCGCAGTTCCACGATCTTCTCGGCGACTTGCTCTCTCCCCGCAATTCGTGCTCGATGGACCGTGCTCTTCGAGACCGCCATACTCCCAATGTCCATTCCAAGAACTTGAACGGTAGCTGCGAACGTTGACGTTGCTTGCCGCACCGACAACTTCTCTCGATCCCAAGTTGAAATGAGGTTAAGATCCTTCACGGAGATCGATGGCGACTGTTTGAGTTTTTTTCCTCTGGCTTCGGGATCCACGAGCCGGTGATGACGTCGTCGACACAGGACTGCTGCTGCTGCTACTGCTTTGGCTTGGGATTTCCGCCCTTTCAGTCAGCCTGGCAATGTCGCTGTCTTCACGTTCCCGGAGCCGCTTGAGTCGAGTTCCGCGCTCGACCTGCTTCTCCACCTTCTTCGCTGTCACGAGGTCAATTCCAGCCATGGATGATTCCCCTCTGTCTTCTCTCTGACTCCGTAGGAACTCCTTGTCCTCGTCCTTCACGTCTGCCCGTTGGAGAGAGGAGGAGTGTGCGAGGTCGAATATTTCTTGGAGGTCTCCTTTGAAAATCTCCTCATCCATACGATGTTTCGGCCTGTCTTTGTTCTTGTTCTTCTTGAGGTCATTGTACGCCTTTACCAGCTTTGACAGCTTCGTGCCGGCGTGTATTACTGTAGTTGTCGGAATCCCGGCGCGCGACCAGAAGGGGAGAACCTCCTCCACCACCGCCTTCCTGCTCCCGCTCGCCGTCTTCCCCATCTCCCGGTGGTGGTGGTAGTAGCGGAGGAGGACCTGCTCCTTCGATGGTAGCCGGGCTCCGGTGATTTCATCGATTGGAGCCTTGTCGATCAGCCAAAGATTACTAGCGGCTCTTGTTGCCATGTTGATAACCTGAGGGAGAAAAAAAGTGGAAATTTAGAAAAATCCTGAAATTCGAGTCACGTCACCTAAATGTTCACTTTGTCGGGACCCCTAAATATTACTCAATTCGCCCAAAATTTCAACGCAATACTGTTTTACTATGAGAGAACCGGAATAACACATGAGCGTGCAACATTTCAAAACTTTTGCATTATGGGACACCCTAATATACACTATACAGCAGAAACAAATGCAAGAAATAAAACTCATCTGCCACGTAGACATGGGGTCACCCGTGTCCTTGCCTTTTGCCCTTCATTCTGCTTAGTTTTTGCCCGTCCCTCTCGCTCTCTGGGCACCTACAAGCCCTTCGAGAAGGGCTTGTAGACATGCTTCTTCGTTCTGCATACACGCCACTGTGTTTTTCTTCATTACCATGGGATGTGCTCCATGTTCTCTTACTAAGGTTTTTAATTCATAAGAGAGAGAGACAAATAATGGTCCATGCCAACCAGTAAAATAGATCAAGAAGAAAATGGTTGAATTCTTCCATAAACTGTTTTTCTTCTTCTTCCACCAGACTGCATTTGGAATTGACAATGGCACAGAGGGACAGGGAGGCAGCTTATGTGGCAGTACTAATGTTCCTGGACCCCAAGATCATCCAGCAGGTGTTGTGTACAGCACAGATGTGAGGTGAGGCCCTAGTGATACATGGATTTATTGCAGGAACTACCACGTGTAGGCCTCACGGCCTCTTGTAGCTTCCTTATTTTATTATGTTCTTATGTTCTTATGCAGTGAAATTTTCGTGAAGGGAGGCATACTGAGGTCTTGAATTATGTAATGCTTGAAATATTGTAGAAAACAAATCCAACTGGTTTTGGAATTTACGTTAAAGCCCTGTTCAAATGGTATACAATTTTCAGTAGAAAGAATGAGCAAAACTGTAAATCTTGAAAGCAGGTACAGTGCTCCCTCGCGTTTGGCGAGTCTCAGTTTAGCGAAACACAGTATTGGCGATAGGTTGGATATGATACCAGAATCCCAATTTGGCACTTGAAATTCACTTTTGGCGAGACACTCGCTGATGTCACGGAATGACGTCGTCCCAGAATGCACCGCCTGCAAGCGTCCATTTGGTGTTTGTTATCTTCCCGGGAGCCATATTTACAGACTGCACAGTATTTTGCTCCAAGTGACGGTACCTTTGGCGTTTCACGCTAAGACTATGGCATCTACAAGTACTGGGGGTGGTGGTGGTTCGAGGAAGCAAGGTGACGATAAGGACAAGGGCAAAAAAGCGGAGAAACGAGAGTGTAAGAAAGGTAAACGCACCACCACAATCACCACCGCCTACACAACCACCACACCCACTAGTCTCACCATGCCTAACTCTAAATAATTCATGGTACATAACATCTGTTATCTATTACTATTGTCTTTTATATTGCTGTTTTAATGTTTCATGTATAATGTCCTTGTTTTTAAGCAGTTAAAGTAAGAAAAAAGGATGTCAAAAGGGGGAACTTGTGCCTCGTCAAAGAATAGGTAACTCATCGTCAGGTGGGCCGTGGGTGTTATGTGGCGCAGCCCGGGAGGCGGGTGAGGGAGACATCCAGGCATCATCGTGATGTGCCAGGATGTTTTTCTTATCCATGGGTGCGGGCAGGAGCCTGAGCTGTAATGACCCATGGTGATGGCACGGAGGGCCGTCGCCTAGCGAGGTATCCCAGGTGAAGCGGCAGCCCAAGATATCAGACGTTTTACAGTGGAGAGCGGCAGCGGGAGGGGGGTGATGATGTTTACATCTGACGGGCATCTTGGCAGCAGTAACCGCCACCTTGTTGACCCAGCTCTTGTTTTTTTTAGTATTATGCATTACATCAGTGCCTAACTCTAAATAATTCATGGTAAATAACATCTGTTATCTATTATCTATTGTCTTTTGTATTGCTCTTAATGTTTCATGTATAATGTCTTTGCTTTTAAGCAGTTAAAGAATTCACTTTGGGGCTGGTTTGGCTAGACCAGTGGTTCCCAACGTTTTTGCACTCGTGACCCCTTTCCCAAAATCTTGAAACCCACATGACCCCCTGCACACAGCAGCTTGATTTACATTCTTATTTTCTGTGAAGGAAAGGGAAATAAAATACTGTATATACAAAACTGATTTATGAATTCTGTAATTATTTATTAGCAAGCTAAATTACAGCATTGGTTCAACTTTGGCATAATAAAGTAATAGATAGATAAATACATATCCAACCTAATTATTTAAGAATAAAAAATATAAACGAGCACAATAATTCCTAAATAATTTCAACATACACAGTTTTCAACAGCAAGCAAGCCCAGCTAGTGGGATGATTGGAAATTACAGCATTGGTCCATCCTTGGCATAATATAATAAATAAATAGCAAGCCACAGAGAGACTCGTTTCGTACCTCCCACCATATATGAACACAAATTTATGATAATAATGATCAAAACACGTTTTTTGCACTGAAACAAAATCAAGAAAAACTTAAAAGCATAAAAAAAATCAAATCGTTAAGTTAAAAAAAATATTCTCCTAAGCCATTTCTAGGCTTCGCGACTCCCCTGCAAAGCCTTCGCGAACCCCCCAGGGGGTCGCGAAGGCTGGTGGGTGGGGTCACGACCCACGGGTTGGGAACCCCTGGGCTAGACTAATTAAATCGCCAAACGTGAGGGACCACTTACTTAAGAAATAGTACACTGTGAAGACATGGTACTGTTTTTAGTGGATACTTGTTTTTAGTGGGACAATTCCCTGCTCACCCTCTGATAGCACAGGTGAAGAAAGCTCTTATTTTTATTTCATCATGTGACAACGAGGGTGACCTGAATCTTTTCCTTGTTCCCCCATGCAGTGAGGAGGAGACCCTTGGCCCTGTGTTGAGCTGCCCGGCAGTGGAGGTGGCGGCCATAAGCAATGACTTGTCCATCGGGGAGAGCACACATTCAACATGTCTTACTATGATCCAGTGTAACCATGGACGGTATCTCATGTTCTTGTGAAATGCAGTTTATGTGTTGGCCTATGTATTTTCATGAATTCATTGAACGCCCTAAGTTGTAGACATTTATGAGCTGTTTGGAAGATTTGAATGACCTACTGGGAGACAATATTTTTAGTAACAGACTGTTTACAGAACACAGTTGGGTTATAGTTATCAGCTCATCATACTAATGCTAGTGTGGGAGTCCTTAACCTGCCCTTTGGGCCGGTAGGGAATTGTACAGGGAGATGACGCTACACCCCAATAAAAAAATATAACTTCAAAACTATATTCATAATTTTGCTTCACTATGTTCCCCTGCTTACTAATGAAACATATTTGGTATTTAACAGCTGGTGAAAAATAAAAATAAGAAAAATCTATATAAAACTGCTTTTAGAAAGAGTAATAAATATACAAGCATTTACATTGTCCGCAAAAGTATTGGCCGCCCCCTATCCCCATAGTTGAGGTCCTTCTGCAATCTATGTTGCATCGTCTATTTACCAAAACCTCTCCCAGCAATAAAGGATGTTTTATTTTGAGTTAATTGGCAGTGATCCGCGGGTTTCCCTTTATACTTCTCGCTTCAGGAGTCTTCTGTGGTTCTTGCAAGTCTTCTTTGGCCTTCCAGAACACATTTCACATAATGGAAAAAGTGTTAGGTGGAAGGTCCCGCAGTGCCACCACGGACGCCTGATACTCTCTCTCCTCGCCCTGTCCCCCATTGCAATTTCTGAGCGGAAACCTTATCAGCTTTCCAGGCTAAAATTCGTGCTTTTTCCTCTATGGATAAGTAAGTAGGAGCCACCCTAGTGCCTTGGGTTGAAAAATAATGCGGCTAGAAAGTTGGGGCCCAAAAATAGGGGATTCACCACGAGAGCAGGGTGTAACATTCCTCCTGTGGAAGCTCAGAGAGCACCGGTGTGACATTTATGCCGCCATGTCATTCCCCATACACTTCTCGCAGCCTGTGACGGTGCCAGACGTACGAGCAAACGCGAGCTGTGGAGGGAATCACCATGCAGCGCCGACCCACCCAAATAACTTTTTTTAGCATTTGCCCGGCCAATACTTTTTTGCGGACACTGTAGTACATTGTCTCCCTCATAAACAAATGGCCTGTTCTTTTTTCAACGATTTCTGGATTTTTGCCCAAATCAGTTCTTCATCATGTGGCGAAAACCCATTGGTATCATTGCCTTTGTCAGGTTTAGGGTGAGAGTGGTCTAAAAATCTGCCTCAATTAACATCGAATCATTACTAAAACTAATAAATGTGAGTTTTTATTTTGTTTCCTGATAAGTAGAAAAATAATGACTTAGGCAGTTTGTTTGTGAAGGTGACGACATATTTTATCACATTATATCATGTGATTGTGTGATTATGTAATACAATCTAATGCAAACATGATAAAATAGAACATAATTTTATGTATTGTGATAGACAATGTATAATACAATGCAATATAATATCCTAATATTTTGTTATGTAATAAGATAACACAAATGCAATTATATATAGGTGAGTTGAAATCAGGAATTAATAATTGCAAGTAATATTTTATTTAATGTAACATTATACATATGATATAATGTTATGTACTGTAATATTCTGTTATACCATAATTTTTTTTATTTAGAGTAGAGTAATATAAAACTAATTGAGATCAGGAATTCATTATAAATGTACACTGTATGAACTGATGTATATTATGTTCATATATCTATGAAACTTTTTTATTTTAAGTAATATCTTTTAAAATCATATTTTCACACATGCGTTGGTACGGTGGGGTGTGTTTACACCCAAAAGGCAGAAAAAATAAATACATCTATCACAAGAGCAGAAACTCAACTGAGTCACTGGCAGTATTCATCCTTAACTGACTTAGGAAGGTATTGAAGATGATGCCATAAGTCAAAATGCCTATTAGGATATACAAGGAAGTTATAATTTTTGGGGTGCAAATATACCCCACTGGACCAATGCAAGGTGAAGTACTTGTCAAAGCCTGGTATGTAACACTACATTACAAACAGGAACGTGTGTGGCGGTGCCAAGGTGTCCGGGGCAGCGGGTGCGGCCGTGGCGTGGGACCTGAGCCGCTGCGTCACGCTGAGCCGGGAGCCGAGGGACGGCGGGCCCACCAGGTGCCAGTGCCGTGGCCAGGGGCTGTTTGCTTTATTAGACTGCCAGAGGTAAGGAAAGTTTCTGAACATTTAATCCATTTTTTTCAAAGACGATAGAGACAAGTTGATAGTCATTCTTCTCTTTGTGATGGTATGTAGAAAAATATCATTGTTGTGCAGTTTGGCCAAACTGTGTTCAAATGAGGACGCCACAACAATTTGGTTGGTTCCAGGAACCTGTTTGTAATGACATTTGCTCCTTGTAGTATACATTTAGATACATGCATTAGGGGTAATCCGTTTCAGGCCCACAGCCAAGACCAAAGTTGACACTAAACATAATCATTTCAACACAAAATTATAAAACCATAAATATAATTTTGAAGGTCATTAGCTTATGGCATAGCCAATTTATAGTGGAAACCTCACTGACCACTACACTCTGGTATATGCCTCTGTGTGGTGCAGTCAGCCTGTGTAGTTGACCATGTGTAGTTAGCTGTTCTCGAGACACGGGGCATAGAATCATGTCTCTGTATCCCTGTATGTTGTAGGAGGAAACTTAAAAAGGGACGAGGTGAGCAGGTTCGATGCCTAGCCCCTTGTAATCCTTAAACCTAAGATAAAGCTTAGCAGAGAATTACTCAATGTAAGCCCAAGGCAGAAAGGCACCGAAATAAGAGTGTCTGAATGTGCTTGGATGTAACCAGCATGAAAAGAAATGTGAGAAGGGACATTATGCATAAAATGAACCTGGATGTGGTGGCGCTCAGCAAAACCAGCTTAAGTTAAAGGTGATGAAGTATTTGATACATTCAAAGGAGTATAATTAGAAGTGTCTCAGAAGATGTGTATGAGAGGGGACTAACTATTGTCCTAAGAGAAGAACTGTGGGAAACTTACGGGGGAAGAAAAAAACGGTAAAAGAGATAAAGAAAGCAAATGCGAGATTGATGTAGATATGTAAAGATAAAACTAGATAAGGAAAGGTGAATAATGTCAGTGTAGTAATGGACCTGAAAGTAAAAGAGTGAAGAGAAAAATAATTTGGGAATTGCGAAGATAGTGTTTTGTTAACTTTGGTGAGTGATAGTTAGATAGATTGATTTAATGACGAAAATGGGGTAAATATGCCAGACATCAGAGGTCACATGGCAACATAGTTAGATAGAAAGAGTTTAGTGATGGGAGATTTGATGTGCGGGCAGGCTGGGCTTGGAGTATCTACACCAAATGCAGATTTAGGGGAGGCGGTAGCAGAGTGGTTAGTATCTCAGAGTGGCGTGCTCGGTGACCAGAGTTCGACCCCGATGAGGAGCATTATCCAACTTAAGATCTTTCTGCAACCGTCAAGTGGCCTAAGAACACCCAAATGCTCTGAACACCCATTGACTCTACCTTCGATTGCATGTGCATGGAGGACACAGGGGGACGGCATGAGCCTCTTATCACAGGCCATAGACCATTATATCTCTGGAACTGTTTACGCGCCAGTGTTCTGAAATCGCCAGGCTGCATAGGGCCCACTGGTGGGGGATAGAAGGCTGGTTGTTAGGAGTGGTATGAAAGTGGGAGTTGTAATGGGTGTGATGGAGTGTGTTCTGCATGTGGTAGGGAGTGATAGTTAAGGTGGCAGTGTGTGTGAGGGTTATGAGGGTGTTTAAAATGGGTTGGATTTGTTATGAGGTGTTGTTAGAGAGTTATAAGTTATTATCATAATTATGAGGTGTTGTTAGTGGGTTATGAGTTGTGTGAGGGGTTATGACGTTGTGAGTGGGTTATGATTTACTGTCAGTGGTTATGATGTGTTGTGAGTAGTTATGATTTTTTGTGAGTGGGCTATGAGTAGTTATGTTTGTTGTGAGTGGGTTATGAGGTGTTGTGAGTGGGTTAAGAGGTGTTAGAAGTTATTAATGAGTAGGTTTTAGTGTTGTGAGGGGGGTTGTGAGGTGAATGAAACAGACGCATCAAAAAACTTAAACCTCATATGGTTTTAATCCCCTCAACACACCCCACACACAGTAGGGAATGTGGAAAAAGGAGAAGGTAGGGCAGAGGTGTTAAAAGTAGATTTGGTGATGAAAAAAGGAAGAATAAGAGAATTAGTACTCGTAAAACGTTCCACCTAAGACAAATTCCGGGAGGGAGAAGAATAGTATGGAGCATAAGTATGATATGAGACACAAGCAAAATGTTTAAAGAACACGAGGGAAAAAATTTTGAGAACATAATTTGATGGGGAGATTTTAACTGCAAAGGAGTTTCCCTGGAAGAATGGTATAATGAGGAGGAGAAAGAAACTCATGGGGTGGTATTTTGTTGGATTGGTAATGAATAACATCATAAACTCAGTGGATAAAGAGAATACAAGATTCGGGAGGTAGCGAAGAACCATCAAGACTAGCCCTACTTTTGACGAAGAACTGGAAGTAATTTAGTAAGTAAATATCAGTGCCCACTTGGAAAGAGTGACCCACGTACTCATTTGAATTTGAAGTAATATAGCAAAAAAGAGGGGAGAAGAGGAAAGAAAAAACAAGAAAGGAAGATACAATTATGGAAAGCAGACTTTGACGGATATAAGAACATATTTACGGAGAGACAGACTGGAGTATTTCCATGAAACAAGGATTACCTAGAAAAAATGGGATGAGTTCATCCAATTTACACAGAAGGAATAATAGTTATGTTCCAAGGATAGTTATCAGAGAAAAAAAAAAGAATGAATGGTTAACAAAAAATGTGAATTAGCAAGACTAGAAAGAAAAAAACAGGGAAATATTTGGGAGGAAAAAGGAGGTATCAAACCTTTGGGAGAAGTACAAAACAACTAGAAATGAATATGTAAGAATTCGATGAGAGAAGAAAGTAACTATGAGAGAAATATAATAAAAAAATGTAAGAACGAACCAAAAACTTTTCTATAGATATATAAATGGAAAAATGAAAAAACAAGGAAGGAATAGATAAGCTAAAAGTAGAAGGCATAGTGTACAAAGATGCATTACAACAGGCTGAGGTGATGAATAAGTGCTTACAGACTGTATTTACAAGAGAAAAGTGAATTTAAAACGAAAAATATATAGAAAAAGAAAATATAAAATGGAAGACATAAAAAGTAGACGTAATGAATAAAAAGGCTAATGGAAAGTCAAGATGTGAGAAAAGCCCCGGGTCCAGATGGAGTGTCGAATTGGATAATGAAAGAGTGCAGTAACCAACTAGCAGGAAAGTTACATAGTGTAATTGAGAGTTCACTCAAGGAGAGCAAGTCCTGCTTGATGGAAAAGAGCAAAATTGTGCCAATTCACAAAGGAGGAGACAAAGAAGAACCATTAAATTACAGGCCAGTATCATTAAAAGTGTAGTGGCAAAAATGTGTAAAAAAAATTGTAAAGGACAGATGGTTGAAATTTTTGGAAGAGACAAACACACTCGCAGGTGGCCAGTTTGGATTTAGAGGAGGAATGTCATGTACAACTAATTTTTTTAGCTTTTACTCGAGCGTGGTCGATGTGACACAGGAAAGAAGGGGTGGGTCGATTGCATATACTTAGACTAAAGAAGGCATTTCCCAAAGGTACCTCACAAGAGACTCCCTCTGGAAGCTAGAACATGTAGGAGGATTAAGGGGGTTTGCTGAAGGGGATGGAAGACTTTTTGAGCAACAGAGAGATGAGAACAGTAATAAAAGATCAGAAGTCAGAAGGGTTTGCAGTGTGATAAGTGGAGTTCCTCAAAGATCAGTATTGGCCCCAGTGATGTTTTTGGGTCTATGTAAATGATATGACAGAGGGATTGAACAGTTTATATGGTTTATTTGCTGCTGATGCTAAATTACTAAGAAAAGTAGAAAGTAAAGAGGACTGTGAGGATTTAAAAAATGATCTAGATAAGATTTTCAGATGGAGTCAACTATGGGAAATGGAGTTTAATGCTAAAAATTTGTAAAAGTGATGGAAAGGGGCAGTAGCAAAAGGGGACAGAGAGGAAAGTATTCGATGGGAATAAATGGATAATCAAAACAAAGGTCAAAAAAGATCTGGTATGGATTTAGGGAAAATTTGTCACCTGAGAGGCATAAAAACAAGATCACAGGAAATAAATATCAGTTGCTGAGAAAATAAGAATGGCATTCAAATATCTGGATGAGGAGATGATTAAGAAAATTTATGACATCTTTTATTCAACCAAGGTTGGAATATGCGGCAGTGATTTGGTCACATAAAAAGAAAGGATATAAGGAAGATTAAGAGAATACAAAGAGCAGCCACAAAAATGGCTCCAAGCCTGAGAGATTTACCATATGAAGAAAGACTTTCAAGACTAAAACTCCCCAACTCTTGAGAAAAGAAGAGAAAGGGGAGATTTTATAGCAGGTATAGAGCATCCAATGGGTCTGGAAAAAATTGATAGAGAAGATCTGTTTTGTGGGACGATATAAGTGCAAGAGGTCATGAGAAGAAATTGAAAAAGACAACATGCAAGAGGGACATAAAAAAAAAACAGCTTCCCGTATAGAAGCATAAAGCCTGGAACAAACCTTTATGGGAAAAGTGATTAATGCAAGAAGTATTCAAGACTTCAAAAGGGAAGCTGGATAATGGTAGATTTTGGGGACGGGACAGTACGAGCATAGCTCTTTCCCTGTATGTTACAACTAGGTAAATACACAAAACACCCTCACACACACAGCTGTCAGCTGTGTGTAACAGACGCGCTAAGAAGGGTCCTAACACAACTGGCTATTGTGACTGGCTGCTGTGGCCAAACAAAGGGTGCAGAGGACCCAAAAAGACTTTAGTACTTACAGGTGAGAGCTATGCAGTTAAATAGTCTCGTCTCCATATAATTAGCCCAAAAAGTGAACAAAAATATGAAGTAAACAAAGATGGAAAATCCCGCCAAGACACCTTTCCCACGGTTTTGATACCAAAGAAAAAGACATATTAGAGCTGGAAAACGAACCAGAGAAGAGTCTTAATGCTAGAAAATGTGGTACAAGAATTGATGGATAAATTAGATAAGATGGAAAAGAAAGTGTTCGTACTGGAAAAAGATAATACTATTTAAAAAAATAGAGTGGACGAATTAAATGGTAAACAAGACTATGAAAAGGGAGTGAAAATGCCGCAGAAATGGATGCAGTACATAAGAAATGGAAAATGACACAAGTGGAAATGAAAGATGAAAGAAAGACATGGAAGATAGAAGAAGAAAGACCAAGAAAGTTTACATCAGATAATAGATCAAGAAAAGGAAAAGAAAAATCTGACCAAAGAAGTAGTCTGTGATAAAACTAAAGGGAAAAATTTTGTTAGAGATACAGTGGACAAAAAGAAAAGTGTCATCATTTTGGTCTCAAAGAAAAATGCGCCCCAAAACATAAGAAAGAGGAAGAAAAGAAAGTGTCAAAAGAAAATTTAAAGTAGTAAAAAAAATACGGAGATAGAAGAAGAAATGAAGAATAAAATAAAATTAGGCAATATGAGGAGGGGGGGCCCCCCCTTAAAAGTTAAGATTAGGTCACAAAAAACAGCACAAGATATTTTTCTAAGGCATGGAAACTGGCAAAGACAGAAAAATATAAAAAAATATGGATAAGAAAAGATATGAATGAGGAAGAAAGAGCTAGATTGAATGTGCTGTTTAAAGAAGCCAAAGAAAAAACGAATTGAGAATGGAAGAGGAAATACAAATTCTATTGGGGAGTTTTAGACCAAAACTGAAAAAGTGGTATCTAAAAGAGAAAGAGTAAGAGAAGACAGTTCAAAGGAAAATGAAAAAGGATGGCGGGTATCGTACACAAATATAAATGGGCTAGTGTCAACATTAAAAAGAAGTAAACGATTACCTGAGAGGCAAGAAACCAGACATATTGGGTTTAGTAGAAACGAAGCTGAGTGATTCTGAGGATTGCCAGTTTGGGGAGGGTCCCAAAATAAAGTATGGAGGAGAAACAAAAATCAGAAAAAGGGAGGTGGTGTAATGATGTTAACAAGGAAGGATGTGGTAGTAGGAAATGTGGAAAAAGGAGAAGGTATGGCAGAGGTGTTTAAGGTAGAGTTGGTGATGAAAAAGGAAGAATAAGAGACTTAGTACTCTTATACGTTCCACCTAAGACAAATTCCTGGGGGGGAGAAGAGTATGGAGACATGATAAGAGACACAAGCAAATGTTTAAAGAATACGATGGAAAATTGTGAGAACATAATTATGATGGGAGATTTTAACTGCAAAGAAGTTTGCTGGAAGAATGGTATACTGAAGGAGGAGAAAACTCATGGGGTGGTACATTGTTGGATTTGGTAATGAATAACATAATGACTCATTTGGATAAAGAGAAACACAAGATTCAGAGGTAGCGAAGAACCATCAAGACTAGACTACTATTGACGAAAGAACTGGAAGAAATTGTAAAGTAAATTATCAGTGCCCATTTGGGAAAAGAGTGACCATGTACTTATTGAATTTGAAATAAATGATAGCAAAAAGAGGGAGAAGAGAAGAACACAAGAAAGGAAGATACAATTATGGAAAAGCAGACTTTGACGGATTAAGAACATTTTCGGAGAGACAGACTGAGTAATTTCCATGCAACAAGGAGTACCCAGAAAAAATGGGATGAGCTCATCCAATTTATACAGAAGGAATAAATAGTTATGTTCCAAGGATGCTTATCAGAGAAAGAAAAAGAATGAAGGGTTTTTAACAGAAAATGTGAATTAGCAAGACTAGAAAGAGAAAAAACATGGATAGTTGGGGGAAAAAAAAGGAGGTATCCACCTTTGGGAGAAGTACAAAACAACTAGAAATGAATATTTTAAGAATCCGAAGAGAAAAGAAATAACTATGAGAGAAATATAATAGAAAAATGTAAGAACGAACCAAAACTTTTCTATAGATATAAAAAATGGAAAAAGGGAAAAACAAGGAACATAAGAACATAAGAAAATAAGGAAGCTACAAGAGGCCGCGAGGCCTACACGTGGTAGTTCCTGCGCTTAACACTACCTACATCCACCTTTCTCCCCATCCATGAACCTATCCAGTTTCCTCTTTAAAGCTCCTAATGACTCCGCACTAACTACCTGTCTACTGAGACCATTCCATTCATTCACCACCTATTTGTGAACCAGTTTTTCCCTATTTCCTTTCTAATTCTACGCTTTTCCAGCTTGAATCCGTTACTTCTTGTTCTACCCTGGTTTAAAAGCCGTAAGAACTTTTCCTACCCTCCTTTATTAAATCCCTTTATCCACTTAAAACTTCTATCAGATCGCCCCTTACTCTTCGTCTCTCGAGTGAGTGTAATTTTAATAACTTCAATCCCCCCTCATAACAAAAGTTACCCCTTTCCCTTGTATCATTTTGGTCACCCTACTCTGCACTGTTTCTAACAAGGCTATATCCTTCCTGTAATATGGAGACCAAAACTGAACCAATAGTCTAGGTGAGGCCTGACTAGAGCCAGTAAAGCTTTAGAATAACTTCCGCACTTCTACTTATAACACTTCTGGTAATGAACCCTAATACTCTATTAGCTCTATTTATGGCCTCAATACATTGTTTCCTAGGTCGGAGGTCTGGGCTCACCCCAGGGCCGGATTATCCTATAGGCTAGTATAGGCTGCAGCCTAGGGCCCTCAAAGCTTGGGGGCCCCAAACCGGGGGTCCCTGCTAAAAGTTTTCCATATATAATTTTTTTTGAAAAATGATATTTTGCATTGCTGAATAATTCATTTAACTTAAAATAAAATTACAAATAATTTGAGATAAAGGGCCCCTGTTTGAGGCCCTTTATTTGAGATAAAGGGCCTCTGTTTGAGGCCTTTATTTGAGATAAAGGGCCCCTGTTTGGGACCCTAACTGTAAATCATGGGACCCCAGTCCAGTTTGTTTATCATCGTGCTAAACACAGTAAAACACTTATTTGGGAATGTAGCGTACATATTGTTTTTCAGCTCACTTATTTTGCTATACAATGTCAAAAAAATTCGGGTGCGGGCGAGTTAGAGGGTGGCTCCGTCTGAGGGGCCCACAATTTATTACCCTAGGGGCCCCAAGAGTTCATAACCGGGCCCTGGCTCACCCTCACTCCAAGATCTTTTTCACCTTCTGGTCTTTCAGCGATACATTGCTTATGGTGTATCTATTACCAGGGTTTTTTCTACCAACATTCATAACGCTGCATTTATCAATATTAAATTTCATCTGCCATCTGACTGCCCCCTCGTTAAGTTTATCTAAGTCTCCTGCAATATGTTTACATCAGACTGTGATCCAATAATCCTACCTAACTTAGTATCATCAGCAAACTTGCTGATATCACTGCTAATCCCACTATCCAAGTCGTTGATGTAAATTAAAAATAGTAATGGACCCAAAACAGACCCTTGTGGAACTCCAAATTGTCACCAGTCCCCATTCAGATTTAGAAACCATTAATTGTAACCCTTTGTTGCCTATTACTTAGCCAAGCTCTGATCCAATGAAGAACCTTCCCATCTATTCCATGAGCCCTAACCTTATTTAAGAGTCGCTCGTGTGGTACTTTTTCAAATGCCTTACTAAAGTCCAGATATATTATTCATAATCCTTATCATTATCTGCCGTCTCATAAACTTTCCTATAAAAACTCAATAAATTGGTGAGACATGACCTACCCTTTGGGGAATCCATGTTGTGAATATGATCAAACTATGTTTATCTAAGTGCTCTCTAATGTTTTTTGCAATAATAGATTCCAATAATTTACCCCACTGATGTTAGACTTACGGGTTTGATAATTTGACTTTAGTCCTCTGTCTCCCTTCTTAAAAATGGGAACAACATTTCCTTCCTCCACAATAATGGCCCCAAACGCCTATCTCAAACCCATTTCCTTTAAAAATTTGGCCACTAACGACTCACTAACCCTCCTTGCATTCCTTTAATACCCTGGGATACCTTCTCTGGTCCTGGCGATTTAAAATTTTTCATTTAATCTATAACCTCTTCCACCATTTCCCTAGTTATCACAATATCTGAGTTTTCCTCATCACTTCCTTTGAACATCTGTTCACTATAAGTATCGTCTGTGTATCCTCCTCCGTAAAAACACTTTTAAAAAATAATAATTTAGACTCTTACACATATCCTCATCCGTATTTAAGACCCCACCCTGTCCGACCTTAACGGCCCAAAATAATTCCCTTGTCTTGGTTTTATATACCTGATAAAACCCTTTTTGGGGCCCTTTTCGCCTGTCTGCTACTTTAAAACTCATAATTGTTCGTAGCAACTCGAGTTTAAATTTTTTCACTGTCCTTGCCATCACGTTGTACTGTTCTTTGTTTACCAATCCTGCCCTTGAACCTTAAATAAATGTTTCTTTTTACTCCAATGTTTGTGTTTTTAAATTGGTGGTCATCCATTTTGGATCACTCTTTCTGGGCTTATTTCCCTATAAGGGAAAGGGAAAAGATAAGCTGAAAATGAAAAGGCATAGTGGACAAAGATGCATTACAACAGGCCGAGGTAGGAATAAATGCTTACAGACTGTATTTACAAGAGAAAGTGAAATTTAAAACGAAAAATATAATGGCAAAAGATATAATGGAAGACAGAAAAGTAGACGTAATAGAAGTAAAAAAGGCTAATGGAAAGTCAAGATGTGAGAAAAAGCCCCGGGTCCAGATGGAGTGTCGAATTGGATAATAAAGGGAAAGCAGTAATCAACTAGCAGGAAAGTTACTAGTGTAATTGAGAGTTCACTCAGGAAAAGCAGAGTCCCGCTTGATTGGAAAAGAGCAAATATTGTGCCAATTCCAAAGGAGGGACAAAGAAGAACCACAAAAAATTTCAGGCCAGTATCATTAACAAGTGAGGCGCTCCGCGGCAGAAAGGTACTAACTGCCACCGCGGCCAAAAATTAGATTTTTACATCGACAGAGATCTCCAAAATTCCCGCTCTACAGGATGGTGGAGTTAGCATCCTTCTTCCGACATTTCCATAAGGTCGAAAGTCCTATTGTTTACAAAGTGATTTTCTGCCTCGATTACTTGGAACACGTGAAGGCAGGGAGCGCCGTGGCAGAAGGGACCTAACTCCACACGCGCTCAAAACCCCCAAAGGGACGATGATGACT